>PVJX010001462.1:41341-161800 GCA_004027295.1 Dolichotis patagonum | reverse complement strand
ATAGGAAGAATAAATATTGTGAAAATGGCCATGCTTCCAAAATTGTTATACAGATTTAATGTAATCTCAATCAAAATACCACTAGCATACCTCATAGATCTAGAGAAATCACTCCTAAAATTCATCTGGAACCAGAAGAGACCTAGAATAGCAAAGGCAATTCTAAGCAACAAAGGCAAGGCAGGAGGCATCACAATCCCTGACTTGAAGTTATACTACAAAGCTACTGTAATAAAATCAACATGTACTGCAATAAAAACAGACCTGAAGATCAATGGCATAGATTAGAAGATACAACCACAACCACAAACACACTCAACCACCTTATCTCTGAATAAGGGGCCAAACACATCCACTGGAAGAAAGACAGTCTCTTCAATAAATGGTGCTGGATAAATTGGCTATCCATGTGCCAAAAACTAAAATTAGACTCATGCCTATCACCATGTACAAACTAAAGTCTAAATGGATCAAAGATCTAAATATTAAAACAGAAACACTAAACTGTTGGAAGACAAATAGGTAAAAATCTTGATGACAGGGGTAGGTAGAGAATTTATGAACAAGAATCAAGCCACATAGGAAATACTTCCCAGAATCAATAACTGAGATCACATGTTATTAACGAGTTTCTGCATGTTGAAAGAAATCTCCAGCATAGTGAAAAGAAAATCCACAAACTGGGAAAAAAATCTTATTGAACTGTCCCTCAGACAAAGGACTTCTGTGTAGAACTTATAAAGACTTAAAAAAAATCAGACCCCCTAAATTCAAAGACCCAGCCCAAAAATGGGCACCTGAGATGAACACACAGTTCTCAGATGAAGAAATATGAATGGCAAATAAATACATGAAAAAATGTTCAGCATCATTACTCATTAGAGAAATGCAAATTAAAACCATACTGAGATTCCATCTCACTCCAAAAAATGGCCAGGATAAAGAAAACTACAACAATAAATGCTAGAGAGGCTGTGGGCAAAAAGGAACTCATCTGCACTGTTGGTGGGAGTGTAGACTGGTGCAACCACTGTGGAGGTCGGTCTGGAGACTCCTCAAAAACTGGGTTTGGAAGTCCCATTTGACCCAGCTATTCCACTTCTGGGCATATTCCCAGAAGAACTGAAAACATCATACCACAGTGATATATGTGCACCCATGTTTATAGCAGCACAATTTGTAATAGCCAGGTCTTGGAAACAACCTAAGTGCCCATCAACTGAGGAACGGATAAAAAAGTTGTGGCACTTTTGTACAATAGAGTACTACTCAGCTATAAAGAATGATCACATTGAGATATTTATAAATAAATGGACACAACTTGAGACCATACTCATAAGTGAAATGAATCAAACTCACATGTACAAATACCGTGTAGTCTCCCCAGTGTAAGAAATGGTAAGAGTACATAAGATTTTATGGTAATCATGGTTCCCATTATATTGCTTTGAAATCTTATAATGTTTTCATTAATTGTTTGGAATGGTTTTATTCTGTTTGTTTGACTTTATTATGTGTGATGCTATAAACAGTTGCTTTGAAGAAAACAAGACATTATGGCAGCCATTGCTGATTTAATACCATCTTGCTTTGTAGTCCTACCATGCTTTTGTTCTTCTGTGTCCATTGGTTCTACCATTTTGTGTCTTATTGGATTTTAATATATGTGATAGTATAAACAAATTTTTTAAAGAAAATGAGATATTATAGTAGCCATTGTTCATTATCAGTTATTTGGTTTGGAATGTCCTATAATACTTTCATTTTCTTGAATGATTTTATACTATTTTGTTATGTTTGATATTATTGTGTGTGAAGCTATGCTCAACTATTTCAAAGAAAAGAGACATTAAGTTAGCTACTGTTAATATCCGGTTGTCTTATAGTGAAGTGCTGTGTTGCTTGCATTGTTTTGTTCAAATTTGCTTTGTTCTGTCCTCTTTTGTTTTATTCGCTTTAAAATAAAATAAAAAACATAAATTTTAAGCATGTTTTCTGAGGATAACAATACAGATAAAATAGACATTGGGCTACTTGGATTATATGATAATGTCCTGTTCTTCCTGAAAAACCAGAGGAAGCCCGGCGACAGTTGGGTGACACCAGCAACTTGAACGTTTCCAGGCAAAAGCTATTTAAAGCAATCGGTTTAGTATCTTTACCTACAGCATAGTTTGTGGATCTGTTTTTGCAAAGTCATTTAGCAGTCACAGAAAATTAGCTATGGTAAGAGGCAGCCCGCTTAAACTGGCCATCGCCCATCATGGATGGTTTTAATACTGGTTAATTATTCACATTTTAATAAACGTTAAAGCATACAGTGATGCAGATGCTTTTAACTCAGCTGCGTCGGCTTTCCATCAACTGAGACGTAAGTGGGATTAGAAATATTCTGGCCTCTTACCAGCCTGTCAAGCATTGCTCCCACCCTGGGCTAATCTTTAAATGATTTTACTGCTGATGCTGGAGGACTTGGGAACGTGGCTCTATACTGTGAGATTATTAGGAAGCATTTCTATATGAGACGGCATTATGATTCTACATACTTTTGAGAAAATATTATAAAGAATGTTTACAGAGGCATTTCATCAAGAAGCCATTGCAAGGTCTTGGAGCACAATGGGGCTGACATAGCGAAGCACTGGGTCTTAGTTTTGAGCACACAGTTTATCTCAGGAGATGATAACTTCTCTTGGATTCCCCTAGCAATTCCATTCACAACCTGTCTCTGCTTCTGAAAGTGCCCGCACCACCTGGGTGCTGCTTTTCAAGTTTATATAATGAATATGCAGAGTAAAGGGGAAATGCAGCAGGGAAAACAATGCTCTGCTTCTCAGAATTTTAAACCACCCCAAATAAGCTCTAAACTTAAAAATAACTTGAAAGTTTAGCAGTGCCAAAGGTGAGTAATTGACAAGCACTCTAAATGGTGAGAGTCACTTAAGTGATATTTTGCATTTTGTTTTGCTTTTGTTAAATTGTCTTTAAAGTTCCCTTTTACAATAAAATACAGAACTATATATTATGTGTTTTAAAGGCATTGGCTTAAAGCAGTGACAAGATCTCACCATTATAAAACTGCTTTCTTAATTACAGAAACATTCTATCTGCAGTCATTTGGCAAGATACAAAGAGCTGCAGTGCTGGGCACCAAGCCCCGGGCCAGGACACGCAGGTGGGCACAGCACCCGCTAGGCCCGGCTGCGGCAGGGCTGGGAGACAGGTGTCCTTCCAGTCCAAACAAACTCAGGGACGAACAGGCCAAGTAGTGTTTGCATTAAATAGTGTTAGGAGTGGATAAGTATCTTCAGTTCCTCAACTAACCCCAGGATGCAACCAGACAGCCTGGCAGTTTGTCTGAACCACAGCCGTGGCAGGGAGAGCGACCTGGATAGAGACCTTTACCTTGATAGAGGAAGTGGAAGCCTCTGGCCGATGCACCGCTGTTGGCACTGAACCGAAGAAGAATTTGATTCGATGTGGCTAACGGCAACGTCTCACCTTCAAATGAAACAGAGATAAGAGGAGGGTCCAGAGAAGGCACAGCATGGGAGGCTTAGCTTTCTGGAAAATAAATACTAACTTGAAATTTCACACACAAAATATTATACTTTTTATATAGATTTCATGTTGGGCTTAAGATTCAACATAATGTTTTTATATAGATTTCAAAACACTGTTCTTGCTGGTACATTTTATTAAAATGAACTATAATGGATCGTTCATTGATGCTTTTGTGAAGAAAAGACCAATAATATTTTTGGCTGATAATATAGGAGATAAAAATATCAGGTGAATTTTTTTGCTTTAAATTACTTTAATCATTACTTACTAAATTTTTATTTCAAATTAGGAAAACTTCCTTGAATTCAAAATCACTGTAAGTATTAAATGACTCAGAAAAAGTCTTCTGAAATAAACATTTTAGCCCTTTAAAGTGTTTACCGGAACAAGTGAGAAGTAGAAAGAATTAGGACACGTTACGTACATGTGCCGACTCCTCACAAAGAGTGCGATCATTGTGCACTACTGAGCAGTAAAACATAAAAATTAAAAACAAAGCCCACAGAGAACAAGGGGAAGGGTCTCCCTTCAGTGCCTCCAAGGGGCCGGGGGCTGGTGTTGCTTTTGGGGGAACCTGACACTACAGACCAAGACCCTGAATGTACATAATTCGCTTTATGGAGTGAATCTACTGAGCAGATGTGCATAGCCTAAACAAATCAGGCTGGTCGTCCACGAAGGACAAGGCCACGACATGCTGCTGCATTAGAGGGACGGAGCCTGGGCTGCCCCTGGTACCTGGGGCTCGCTCAGGACGCTCTGTGGGTACCACATCTGAGGATGCTTTCCATGCCTGTGTCTTTATCAGTTTGGAATGATTTAGACAAAATGTTAGACGGTTTTATCTGCAACAGGAAGGTTAAATCACAAAGAACAGAAAATAAAACACAGAAGCTATCCCTTCGTCTCCTGATATTTAGTTGCTTTAAGATGAATATTATATTTTCCATAATCTTAATAAGTAAAATGATAAAGGGATATATATGGAATAAAAACACTTCTGAGGTCTAACATCTAAAATGAAACCTTTCCAAACACACCTGCAAAGTCAACAATGATTAAGTTTCTCATTCATCAAAAAAGGAAAAGAAATAGGTTTGCAACCAATCTCCATCACTGCGTAATGGAATTAGGGTAAAAATCACTTGAAATTTTACCTGAGTGAGACCCAGCGAGGGAGCTGAGCAGCCGGGCTTGCGGATGGGCTCCATCAAACAACTCTGCCACGTCACTGAGCGCTGTCTGGAAGTAGGCGAACTGTCCGAACACCACTGGAAGACAAGGGGCAGAGGGCACCGCACGCTTACAATTCATGGGAAGTTTCACTCCCCAGAGCGTCAGCACCCTGAGCAACGCGGGAAAACCGAGCTCAGTCTGTCTTCCAAGTGTTCAGCATTTTAGCAGCTTTGTTTTGCTTCTTGCTCTTCTAGTGCTTCACAAAAGGGAGAAAACTACTCTTTCTATAAAACTGTAACATTAAAACAGGATTATTTTAATGACTCATACCATACAATAATCCAAGAACATCTCTAATGACATCCGATTTATTTTTGAGTAATTGGTGACATTTTATTTGGTGAAAAATAAACATACGTGTCAAGCACCATGATAATTTGGTGAGGAATTTAGAACTCATCATGCAAAGTTATTAATCTAATTCCTGTTACTCTGCTGCCCACTCATACTAATCCAGTCCTATGCTTGATTCAGCAAGACACTGTAGGAAGTGTGTGTTGTGAGTCCACTGTACAACTTCATTTATTTCCCAGGTATATAAGGTTGTAGGTTCACACTTCCTGCAAGCAAAACATAGCTATGTATTTCACAGTCCAAACTTAATGTCTGTGTACTGCAATTGGTGACAAGCACAGCTCTACAGCTTTTAGAAAAACTTGGGACCCAGCATCTAGCTACAAGCACCAAGTTATTTTTGTGTAAGTTTTGCACAACAGTCACTCTAAACCAATAGGAACGGTGATGTCACTGTGCATGTTAATTGCGTGTGTCAGCATCCCAGTGGAATAATTAATGTGTAAACGCAATTGAAGCACTCTAACTGTAACACCGTGCTTATGTGCATATCCACGAGCGCTGCATATGTGTAATAAACATCTAAAAACATAGATGACATAGCCTTTATCTTGAGACTTTAATAGTTCTCTGAGAAAAATGCAAAGGAGGCCTCTAAGTAAAGCGGATTCCCAGGGGTGACGCATGCTAGAAACCTTATGGTTCGGAGGCTGAAGAGACAAAGAACTCTGTAAACCCTTCCTCAGCCCACCACCTCCCAGTCAATACGGTTTCATTATGTTGTGGGCTGAATGCTTGAGTCCTTTAATTCATACAAAAATGAATCAACTACACATCCTTCCGGTTTTCCCAAAAGAAAACCACCACTTGGCCCTAGCAGCTGAGGGGGACGAAGAAGCCACTGAGGGGTCCCAGGATGGCACACTCTCACCTGTGCCCCGTCTTCACACTAGACGAGGAGGCAGCGCGCAGGAAGTCGGTAGACACCAGAGCCCTAGCTCGCCTCAGAGGACCCCAACCCGCCCCTGCAACCCTGCCCTCAGTTCAAAATCACCAGCAAGCAGCTGAGAGAAGAGCCACACACGCGGGCGTCCACCCTGTGGCCAGAAGTGTGAGGCGGACTGAGCCAGGGGAGTGGTTACCCGTTTTACAGCTGGCGCCCCAGCAGTGGCGGTTCAGTCCCGCATGCGTGCGTGCGTGTGTGCGTGGGTGTGCGAATGTTATATAAGGAAACTTTTATGGCAAGTGGAATATAAAGTACAAAGCTCTGGAGGTGACAGTTGTGGCCCAGAGTCTGCACAGGACCTGTCTTCCAAGGCCAGTGGCCCTTCTGGTGCCTCAAAGGACAAACCAAGACACACACCCCCAACCCAGCATTTCACGCACGTGTGCTTTATGCCCTTACCCAAAGAAGGGAGTGCGAATATTCACCAAGATATTAATGTGGTTTGATTCTGGCTTTATAAACAAAACTTGTGCACTGTCTTTGGATGAGAACAGAAAATCGGGGTCTCTGAGGTCATGTCTCAGATGTCCCTTCCCATTCTCAAGCTGGTGCTGACCACAGCGAGCAGACTTCCTGCCTTGGCATGGCCAGGTCCCCGTGTGCAGTGTGCACACCAGTAGAGCAAGCCACGTGTGTGTCAGGGCATGGCCACCCCTCACCATCTCTGTGACACTGGCACTTACCTCCATTGGTGACCTAACTGCTCCCTTAGTCAACTGTGCCCAGGGAGGAGGAAGGGGGACAGTGAAGGTGGCCCTGGAGGGTTGACTTGGGTACTCTGCGGAGCTCTCAGCATCCAGGCCACATCGTTTAGACAGTAGAAAGCTTGTGCCACAAAACCCTTTAGACAGGGCCGATTAAGAAATTATAATCAATATTTAGCATGGGAGTGAGCTTCTCCTGCTTATAATCGTGGCCTCATTGGCATATATAACAGAATTTTATAATACACTATAATCATAGAATAAAGCTGCTATATAATAAGCTTAGAATAATAATAAGCTAATAAGAAGCTTAGAATAAGGCTGCTAAATATGTTGTCCTGAATTAATGAAATGTAAAATGAATATGTGTGTCACAGTAATTGGATACAAGTTGAATGTTTAGCTAAATAATGTATTCCTTACATCAATACAGAATCTGGCTGAGGCCAAGCTGGCACAGCCAGAAACAGAGCTGCCCTAATATTGTCACTCACTTAGTACAAGAAGAGACCCCTGGGAGCCCAGGCTCCACTTGTCAGCAGCCAGGCAGGCTTGCGTGGCCTGCACACCCTGACGTGGACCCTTCGTTGCCCTTGGAGGGCGTCACATGTGGTCCATCTCGCCCTGGAGAGGCCAAAGGTAGCAGCGAGCTTGGGCCTCTCCACGCAAGTTCCTTCCTGGCAATTCCAGTCCCTGCCATGACTGTGATCTTCAAATGTTTGATCTCTAATACATGCTGGCCTTAGACTTTCACCTGCTTTATTTCTGTGTGGGGGATTGCTGACTTCATACAAACACCACTCTGGGCTAGGTAGGGTTTTCACTTCGCCACTGAATAAGGCAGAAATGGCCCCTAAGACTGTGAAAGCTATGATCTGGATCCTCCAGGGTGGACGCACAGGAGATAGGCCTTCCTGGGCAGGAGTGGGCCCTGCGTGCAGAGCAGGGGCTCCCAGGGACACGGGTCAGCCTGCACTTCTGCTCAGGGAAGCGGCTCCAGGAGGGACTGGACAGGCAGCTCTCAGGAAGCCGCCAGGACGCTCCACACTCACAGCCCACAGATGTGAAGGGGCTGAGGACCCGCGGTTTCCAGCCTGCTCTGCCCACTGCATCTGCTTGTCAGCCGCGCACAGGGAGACGCCCTGCGCTCCTCACCCAGCTGCCGTTCTTCCGTCTGTCTGGCTTTGTAGGATGAGGGTGGAAGGTGGAGCCTGAGCGTTCCAGCATGAGCTACGTCCTGCGCCCCGTTTAGTATTTCTGTTTTACGCAAGGTCTTGCTAAGCCACCTGGATTGGGCTGCAACTTAATGTCCGCCTGCCTCAGCCTCCAAGGCAGCAAGGAGTACAGGCATATGCCACTCCACCCCGCCTCTGAAGCACAGGTGACTTTGTAATCACCCCTTAGATATGTAACCATCCATTCAAATCAGTAATTTCTCCAGAGAGAAACTCGGGCCACAGCAACGTTTTGTGATGGTTCTGGGTCCGACCCCTAGAGAGGAAGATAAACACATCCTACCGCACTGGTGGAAGAACGGCAGTGGACACTGTACCGGAAGGCTTGGAAAACCTGCCACCTTCATGCAGTCGAGTTATATTGTGTTTATTTATTAAGATCTGTGGCACGTACTGAATGACCAAGAAATCAGCACCGAGAGGGAGTGACACGCCTTGACATGAGGACAGTTCTTACCAAACTCCTTCGGCACGGTGATGGTGTACAGGCACACCTGCCCGGCGGTGTAGTTGTGGGGGTAGTTGGGCGACAGGACCACGCCTTCAGATCCCGAGTACTGGCCTCCACAGGGCGCTGCAAACAAAACAAGCCAGGAATGGTGAGCTGCCTGGGACCAGGTCAAAGAGCACACAGCCGAGGCTGGGGGTTGCATGGCTTGTTTCAAAACTTAACCAAAATAACAAAGTGAAAATCTTGTTCTGTGCTGTTATCAAAAGTAACAGAAAGGAAAATCAAATACCAACCACATTAAATAAAATCTGTTCATCTTAGGGAGAAACATATGAAGACCTACTTCTGGCATGTCAACACAATCATGGAGACAGCTATCATAATCATAAAATAGGTTCTAAAAAGATAAACTAATCAATTATTTTGAAGGCCCCCTGTCATTGTCTAGTTTATATCAATCATCATTCTAACAGAAAACATGCAAAGGCCATTGCTGTTTGCTGTGAGACTAACATGAGGCTAAAAGAATAAAAAGTACTGGTTCGCTTTTCAGGTTTCAACTCTGCATTGCACAGATTCAGTGACTGAGCAGGAAGGTAGCGCAGAAGCAGTGATGTGTACGGGCCTCCTCGGTAAAAGCAGCGGAAGGAATGCTGGGCAGGCAAACGTGAGGGTGCAGCAGGGGGCCGCTGTGCGCTGCGCACACGTGTGCACATGTGTGCGTGTGCCAGAGCACATCTGGGTCTTGATCACCCCTGTTTTCTGCTTTACCCTGGTGATTTTTGCTGAAAAAAGCAGGAAACAGGAGAAGCTCTATACATGCTCAGAACACTCCTTCAGCGTGGAGAAACAGATTTCCGACGAGTCCCAGTGACTCGGGGCTCACGTTTTCAATAGGCCGCCAAGACTCCCACGAGCACGCGCGACGCGGGTGTGGGGCGACGCCTTGCGCATGCTCAGCTCTGGCTGCGCTCGCTGTGCGCCCCTGACTCTGACGCACCTTCCGATTAGAATTCAGGGTTGTTTTCAGTATCTGAGAAAATTCCTATTTCTATAGCTCATTTATTCTTGATATGGCAATTTTCAAGCACTAAAAAAAATACAAATTAGAGACAGCACATGTAATCCCCTGAATGTTAATCAGCACACTGTTAAATGCTAACTGATGGATAGAACCACGTCCAAGCTTAATAGCACTCCTTACAATACCATGGTGCTAATGTGAAGGGATCCATTAACACTTTGTCAAGAGAGTCAATGGCCTGTCAGCTGGTCTCCCGGACCTCTGCATTCCAGTGGCTTGGGAAACTGAAATCATTTTGGAGTCAAGGACCACAGCTCGGCCATCGGACAGCGCTGTTCGTGAACGGCTCACAGAGCGTGCGAAGGAGCTCGGCCAGGCTCTGCGCTCACGTGTAACCCGGAATAACCGCACCACTGTGGAACACCTACACTGACACTTTCACAGCTGTCCCTGGAAAACTGGTATTTCCATTTTGGGGCGGAGGACACCTCTGCAAACTCATCTCCAGGGCTGGCAGCTGAGCGGACTCCGGGGAACTCCGCCCAGGAAGTGGTGGCCTCAGCCCACAGCCTCTGCCCTTGTCAGTTCACCTGCTTATTTCAGAAGGATCCTTGATTTCCCCTCAGAGCTCGAAGGCCAAAGTTCTAAAAGTAAGTACAAACGAAGAATGAAAATTCATTTTATTTCTTCCTGGCCCTATAAAATTCCAGCAGATCATCCTGCAAATACCTCTTTTTCAGCTAAACAATTCATGTATATTGAATGTGACACAAAAGTTTAATTAAAAAGTGGGGGGAAATCATCACTGGGCCAGCATTTTCATGAGCGAATTATGATGAACGGGAACCTTGCTACACTCAACGGCTGTTTCAGGTTCATTTCAGATACAACTACAAAGATCATTTGTCTGGGGGTAGACAAAAAACAGCTGCCTTGTGACAACAGAACACTAAAAGCCTACACGAAAAGAAGGAAATCCAGCTTTTTGGTTGTTGTTTGCCTTGGTGATCAAGACTTTCTTCTCGGACTTCCAGGGTAACCACCAAAGCCACCAAATAGACCCCAGACTCAGCTGAATGCTTTTGAAACTGATAAGCATATGTGGGGAATAATTAATAATTATTCTGCCCATGCTCTCCTGTTAAACTAAGAAGTAGGCATGATCCTTCGCCTGTTAAAAGTTAACTCATACTAATGGAACCACAGAAGAAAAAGAAATGTGTGCTAATTTACTCTCTGGTACCAGCCTATTAAACCATTTTCCAAATGGATAAAGATAGGCCAAAGGAATCGCTGCAGACATTGGAGGAAACCCACTCATCCACTTTCTACCTGGAGTCCTGGTCTCGCCCGTGCAAGGGAGCCGAGACGAGCCTCCCCGCAGCGCCCTGGAGCGCGAGGAACAGGCGTCGGGCACGGCTGTTCGGCTCCAGCCCCATGGCAACCTCAGGGGACAAAGGCTGCAGGCGATGAGCACAGTCACCACCACGGAAGACGCCCTGTCAATCGCCCTGGACCACGGTGGCCCGTGTCCTGCAACCTGATAACCATTGAAATGTGCAAAACTAACTGAACCACAAAAATATTTGACATAGACATGGAGCCCTGCCCAGGCGCCCCCAAGGCACTGCCGAGCATGGACTTCTACTCCACATAAATAGGGATCCGTGGCTTCTGAGCTTTCACTACCTTAAAACAAAACAAAGAACAACAACAGCCGCGTCAAAATGGTGTTTGAGTTCACAAGTCTTCAGAACTGGAAAAAGAAATAATCTTTGATTCAAACGCTGATCACATATTTTTTGCCCAAGGAAGACTTCACTGCTTATGTTTATCCTGTGGTCAGAACATCACCATCCTGCCAAAGATGCAAACTGCGTTTGAATTTCACACAAAGTAAATTCCCTTGGTACTATTACTTGCAATTTATAAAGCTCACGCTCTTCCCTGAATTTGGCTTCCCCGTCACATCTCCACTCCCCTGGTCTTCTTACATCATGCCCACAGCCCTGTGCAGAAGGCTAGGGACATGGCAGAGTGGACTGACCACTTCTGGGACACAGGAAGGGACAGTGGAGGAACTCGAGACACTGAGTGCTGGGCAGCTGGCCACACTCAGCCGTCCCTGGATTCACATGTCGTCTGCCCTGTGAAAAGCAGTAGCAGGGCCTGTGTTTACTACAACAGGGTAAATACATAAGATTTGGAAGGTCTGCAGGGAGACTTTTCCAGCAAGACTTGTTTTGTCCGCTCAGACATCAATTCATTGACTTAGAGACCTGACTCAGCTCTCCCTCCACGCAATTGGCGTGGCTGGTCCTGGCAGAAAAGGGGCCCGGTCCTCGAGCCTGTGAGTCGTGGATTGACGAGTTTCAGCACAGAAGCAGCAGAAGGTGCAGGTGGATGAGGTCCCGTGTGTGTATGTGTGTGTGTGTGTGTGTGTGTTTTGATTTTTCATGTGCTCATTTTTTAAACACCCATTTGATCAGCAGCATTGTTAGACAAGTACGGAAAACACATCTCTTTCCTAAATTCAGTTTATTGAACTGAACTGGTCCTTGAGTGGATAAATACCCCAGCAAACCAGTGTTTCTGGAACCCACCTGGGTTTCCGCCTTGCAGGAATGAGTTGCTTTGTGAATTTATTTCGGGCTGTACCTCAGGGCAAGGTGGGTGGAGGCTCTAACTCCAAGCCAACCCCAGGCCTGCTTCCTTGGTGCCTGCCTGGAGCCTCTGGGCCCCAGCTCCGAGAGGCCAGGGTGGTCCCTGCTTAAAGTCTCGGAGGCCATACAGGAACCAGCAGCCAGGCCAATGCCCAGAAGTGCCCAGGCCACCTTGAAGGTCACTGTAAGAGCAGCTGCTGCCTCACCACTGTCCCCAGAGACCTGAGACTTGCTTTGTTCTTAAAGGCTCATTTTACCTTGTTTTCCGTTTTATAAACCATCCTTCAGGTGCAAATGATGCATCCATGTGAATATGCGTATCTTAAAATCTTCCTTTCTTCCTTTCCTTTCTCTTCTCTCTTTACACATCTATTGATAGTTCATTATCAATCTATCTATTGGCCTATTTCTTGAGAGAGAAGCAGTGAGAAAATACTAATGGCTAGGTCTCATGTAGATCAGGTCTTAATACGTAAAACAGAAGCGAAAAGTGTCGGACACCTTGGTGACAGGAAGAAGTGTCCAGCCAGAGACCATGAGCAGATCCCGGAGCCGGCCCGGGTACGTGGGGATCTGGACACCGGCACCGCTGCACATGTGAGCCACGCTCCCCGTCCTGCTGTTCCGGGGCACGGAGGCCTCCCAGGGACCCGTGCCGCACAGCTGGGCAGGACTCACCTGTGCAGGAGGGCAGCACGCGATCCCAGGAGGGCTTCCCATCGGTCCCGATCACGCAGGTGATGGACGAGGGCTCCGCGATTGTGTAGCCAGAGTCGCACTGGTAGGCGACTGTGGAGCCCAGTTTGAAGTCGGTGCCAACTCGGGTTCCATTCATGATGTTCCCGGGGTCAAAGCAGGCCTCCCGGGGCTTCTCTGGATGAGAAATAAATGAGAACGCCGTGAAAGATGCTGCTCTTTAGTTTTGCTTTGGGTCGGATTATTTTTTAGGGCCTAGCACATAGGAAAAATGCACAAAAAGCTTTGATTGGTTCATGACTAAGTTAACCTTATTGACTAAATAAAAATGGGAAAATTCCCTTTAGTAATCATAGTCTGTTTTAAAATAATGCTTTACTATAGAATCAATATCAAGTGATTTTCGGCCCAACACAATGCTATTATATTATGTTTTATGCACTCATCCTTGTTTTGACCATGGATTTGAGGATCCAAGCCCATAAACTGCTTCAGGAAAAACTGTAGTTCATTTTTGGACCTTTGTACTTGAGTCACACTGTTATAGACAGCCGAGTCAGGGAGAAATGTCCTAGGCAGTCAGACAAGGAAAGGCCCTGGAGGAGCTGGTGCAGAGGACAGGCACACACTGCAGGCCAGGCTGTGAGACAGAGGTGCAGTGAGCAGGCCTGTGCCTCCCCAAAGGGTAAGTGGTTCAGCAAAGCCTGCTCCGCACCAGTCACGGGTGGGAGAGCGGAACCGCCTGACTCGCCCCTTCCTTAGAGCTCTGTGTTCCTCCCACAGGCACTGACCCCGTGACCTGGCTCCCATCAGACTGACGATACCTGAGCGCCCAAACTCCTAACCTTACTGGTTGATCACAGTTTTGTCCCACATTTTGCACTCACCTTGTGACTTTGCTTCCTAAACCTTAGACAGGTGGCATCCTGTCTCCGAGGCGCTATCTCACCATCTCGCCATAAAATTTTCCTACTCTTACCCTCTGTGGTCCCCGAGAATTCATTCCAGGTTCTGGGCCAGCACCTCTGACATCTGGCAGGTTGGGAGCCACACTTATCTCCCTGTCTCGGCATCATCGTGAATCACCTCCGGCCTTCAGGAAGAGAGGGGAGGATCTGGCTTCCCCAGGGAGAGTGGCTTAACGTGCGCAGACAAAGAGCACCTTCTCACAGCAGCGCTGACCCAGGGCCTGAGCCCTGAGGTGTTCTGAGCCCTTAGCTCCCTCTGGGCTGCCGCCCACCTGTGGGAGACCTGCGCTCAGCACAAATATGTGCTCCGTGACTGGTGTGCATCGCTGTGGTGTGGGGGACGTCACGGTGGCTCAAGGACTTCCCAGGCTCTGTGGTAACGGGTGAGAGGGTTTGGGGGCCCTGTGCCTGGCTGAGCTGGCTGAGGACAGCGCCCCACAGGCCTCTCCTCCTCGGCAACCTGAGGGGCACTGGGTCTGGCACTCTGGAGGTGGAGCCATTCTAGGAGCGCACACTGGGGAGCCTGGCAGGACCCTGGGGCCATTAAAGGAGACTCTCAACTCCAGCCACGCCTGAGAGTGATCTGTGCCCGCATACAAGTGCAAAACAGTCTCTTTCTCCGCAAAGTCTTGTTATTACGTGGTCAGGGTTGGTAATCTTCCAGAAGGCTTAATATTTTCAATTTTCTGTTTTAACAGACCATCCAAAATGTGACTAAAAGTATAAATTTATGAAAACCCATTAAGTATTGTGTTTGACAACAGCGATATTGATACCAAGTTAGGCTCAAGGATAACCTTGAAATGGATAAAAACAAACATTATAGATCTTTTCCTTTTTGTCTGACAAACATATCCCCTGATGAAAATTTCTGAATGCTCTTATTCTTTATGGAAAATTACAAGAGGTACATGCAGACATCTTTGGGAACTACAAGCAGAAGATGGGGTTGTTATCTGGAGAGGTAGGCTCAATACCGCTTGCATCTGTTTTATTTTGTCCTTGGAGCATTTCCCACTGTCCACCACTTAAACCCTTACTCCCTTAACTGGTTTCAGAGGGAGGACCACCCTGGAGACCTCAACCGGCATCCAGGAGAGAATGTGGGCACAATATGTTTGGAGGCCTTCCTGTGCAGCATTGCATAGGAATTATAATGCAAAGTAAAAAAGAGAGAAAATAAACTACTATAGCCTGCAGGAGGAGCAGAGGCCTGGCGACTTTACTTATTCAACATTCTCAGCTTTATTTTCAACAATCTGTGTATCAGCCAGTCGGAGCTCTCACTGGCAATCATTCCATTGCTCTATTAAAAGAAGTCTTGTTTCCAAACATAATAGATATGTGTTGTATCCCTTATGGTCATTTATTATACATAATGAAGCATGACTGTGTCCACATTTTGGCCAGTCATGCAGACACAGTTGTGGAAACCTTCCTTCTGCCTCACTTTGCCCCTGGTGGCCTCAGCAGGACTGTGGCGTGCAGAGATCGGGCTCTAAGACCCTGACTGAAAATCTGTTTGGATATCTCAGCTGGTAACGTTTGCATAATTCTTTGCAGCAGCCTTAATTCCCACAGGGGACACAGAGCATTTATTTTAGGCAAATGAGGAGCAGCCACATAAAACTGCAAGCGCTACTAAAGCTGCTCTATTGGCTGTTCATCCGGCCTTTCAACACCACGTGACTGCCCAGCGAGCCCTAGCAGCAGCGCAGTGATCGTCTCCCTGTAGCTAACTGCAATCCTCCTCAGAGTATTTCCTTCAGTGCAGACTGTGTAATTCTCATTCACTTTGATCGCTTTTCTTATAACTCGAGTTTGTTGGGGTTTGCTATTCGGTGGAACTTTCGGCTCACGCCACTAATGCAGAGTTCTGACAGCAAGATCTTCTCCCAGTGAACTGCATCTCACGTTTCGACTCCATTTACTGAGCTGTCAGTTCAAGACATTTGGCGATAAATCACTGCCCCTTTTTTGCTTACAATCTGTGTTCCCTAATTAGATGGCTTCATAACAGGGCATGTTTTCTGGCCATTCTTGTCTTCCCCACTTACAGACACCTCTGTCTGCTCCTGCACTGGAGGCCAAAGAGATAGACCATGCCAGGTCACTTGGGCGCCATGCAGCGTGACCGCCCTCGGGTCCTTCTGTTCCTGTCCTGCCTGGCAGCTGGCTTGGTGCTCACAGCGCTGACTGCAGGACATTGTCTCCCTGCTGGGCAGGACACAGGAGCTGCTCTTTGCCAGGAGTGTTCCCATAGACTCAGTGGAGGTCTCCAATATCAAGAGCTGCCACCCCTCTTTGCATGGCTCTACTGTCACCAAAGAACCAGACCGAAGACGAGGCAGTGGGTCCTGGCTGCCTGTGAGGGGTGGGGCTCATACACCCACCCGTCTTCTCTCCAGAACGGGTCACCTGAGCATACCTAGGGAGGACGAGGAACTCGGAACTTGGAACGTGGAGACTAACACTCTCCCCGCCCTGCGTGGAGGCGTTTTTGCTGTTTGTGTGCTGGATTTTGCTTTATTTTGCTTTTGGCTGCAGCAGGGTAGGCCTGGCGAGGTGTGTTTCAGTGATTTCCCTTTAGTGCAAAAGTGACCTGATGACAAGGTACATGCTCCCGGCAGCTCTGCACATGCAGGAGCACGTGCCTTCCATGGGGAAGGCACTGGACCTCTGGGGAGAAGCGCTGTAATATTTTTACTGTAGATTCCAGTAAAGACCCCAAATTGTATAGGTTTTGAGTTTTTAGAGGAACTATCTACTTAAAATCATAGATGAATGCAAATCCATCACAGAAGTGAACGAGATGAAATGTATCACCCATTTTCTTCTAGGATTTTCTTTACAAATTGAGCTCAAGTTTAAATACATTTTCCATCAATTTTTTGACAAAACATAATCACTTTTGTGTCTAGATTTTGAAACCTGAACAACTAATTCTGAGATAACAATATGCAATATATTAACTAGTGTTAATTCTCTACTTTTTTTTCTTTTTTGAAATTCTGTATCATTTCTATCCTTTTTTTCTATTTTGCTTTTCAAAATAAAAAAAAATCATTACTGTGAGTTGGTATTTTGTTAGATCCTCTTCCCTCTTTATATTACATTATTATTCACAGGAGAAACAAATTTGAAAAAAATTATTTTATGGACTCAAAAAAAGACAGACAGAGAGACAGACCTTTAGGGCAGTTTTTGTGTGGGGCTTGAGTGTTTTACTTGGACGTTAATGGTAGGGGGTGGTGGATCCTAGACCAAGTGCAGGTCCCCCATGAATCTGCAATCCCAGCAGGTGCTCACATAAAGCCATGCTCACAGTTGGGGATGGGTTTGTGGGAAGAAAGGACTCCTGGCCAAAGCTGACCAGTCTAACTCAGCTATGGAGAAGTATGCAAATGTAGTCATCCTGAAGAAACTACTCAGAGGACATTTAATTTACCTTAAAATAATTCTTAAATGCCATCTGCTTACTGATTATGCAAACCATAATTTATTTGGAAATGGCTACGAATTGGCCAAAATCTCCATCTTCTCTTCTTTCAGCTAAGGTAGAAGGGAGTCTTTCGCTCGTCTCCCTGGGGTGGGGCTGCCCCTCACCCAGACAGCCACAGCGGGGCACATGCCAGCACCATCCGCATTAGACAGCAATGCCAGCTCTCACACAGACACCCCAGGCCCGGGACAGTCCTGACCATGGTGCCCTCCACAGGACCCCACGCGGCCCAGTACCTTTAAACTCAATGGCGAACCCCGACAAGCCCACGGAGGCGTCGCTGCGAAAGGCCAGGAAAAGGCTGTTCCCGCTGCTCTCGATTCTGTCCGGGGCTTGGGAGCCCTGGAAGCTGCCGACCAGCGGGCTGTTGGAGTCCTCGCCCTCGTAGATGTGCAGGAAGTCGTAGCTGGGTTCCATGTTGAAGCTGAGGACAAAGAGCATCGGGCATAAGGGTGAATGGCAGTGTCACCGGGTCTTCCGGAGAATTCAGCTTTGAAAACACAGTGATTTATTTGCTTTTGTATAATACTTTCAATAATTAAGGCAATCAAAAAGTTAAATACCAACACTGCATCTAAGTTACAACAAATGCTCTTAGTATTTTGACCTTAACACTCAGTCTAGTACAATCTGGAAGCCAGCTAAAAGAAAATGAATCATAGCAACATGGGTATACTTCTCTGTATACATTAACTTGATAATCAGGTATAATTTGAAAGAACCAAATTCCAAAGGAATACATTTCCACTGATATATTATTTTCATGTGAATATTTTACTTTTAAATAAGTGTGTCCTTGGTATTCTTATGTATTCTTAAAGTTTGTGCATATTTACTTTGTGTGTTTATTTTTATTTTAGGATGAATTTATTATTTACTCCGATAAATCAGTCAGCAGACACTGAGAGTCCCTATAATGGGGAAAAGTTCATTTTCAAGCCAAGGGTCCCCTGTTTCAGTGTTGTCTGTCCCTCTCTCCAGTTCCCTAATCTTTCACTTCCCCTCTGATAGCAGTTCAGAGTCCAGTCCCCTGCTGGGTCCCCGGAGGCCCTGCGGGACCTGCTCTCCAACAGCTGTGGGTGAAGCTGAGCTCCCAGGGGCTCCTCTGTGACCCTGCTGGCCAGGGGTCAGAGCCCTGTGACCAGAATAAAGGAGGCACCAAGGTGCCACCAGCAGCCTGCACTCTTCCTCCGGCTGCCCGGGGCTTTCCGTGCCTGGAACGAGCACTCTTTCCAGCCGCTCCACGCTCCTTATTTTCTGTGGGTGGAATTTGCGCTGCAGCCAACGACCAACAGGACCAAGATGATTTTGTAATCAGGGGAAATGTGGTGCCCAAGTGGCTCTGGTTTGTCTGGAAAGTCAAGGTAGGTGGAGGGCAAAAGATCTCCCCCAAAGTTAGAGTGGATGAGGTAGCTATGGAGTAAACAAGTTTAGGGGCGATTAGAAACTGGACTGAATATAATTCTACTGGGTTGATAGTTTTACTTAGAATACTTTGCAAAGATGTTATGAGAATCAGGTCCTACTCCACTCCCAAAACTGACATACTGTGTTATTATTATAGATTAGATATTGAACACTGAAAATACTATCAGACACAGGAAAAAATTTCCATACAGCCTCTTTTTAAAAATATAACAGAGTGCGTGCCTAGAAGTCTGAAGATGGATGTACAGTTAGGTATGGTTCCCTGTGAAAGACCTGTTTTATTTGTACCTATGAGGGCCACACATGTCCATAAGCCCTCATGTCAGTCCCAAGACTGAGCAACCCTGTGCAGCTAATTTAATTTGAGCCTGTGAGTATCACCCCAGTCTACAGGAACAGTGGTAGTGGTCCCTCCCTCCCCAGATGCCGGGTTCCAGCACGATCCTTGAAGCCCCGTCCTCTAGTTACGGAATTCTCTCCTCCACTGTCAGCAGCACCAGCTCTCGTGCACCCTGCAGAAGCTCCCCTGAGTCTGACTGGGGAGATTCCCCGGGGGGCCCCATTCTCTGTGCATCCTGTCAAAGGGACACTTTGTCACTTATCCCTGCAGACCGTGCCTCTGATGCTCACAGGCCGGGCACCTTTAGCAGCCTCCCATCTGTCCCCTGGAATAGCCTGGTTCCTGCCCAGGGTTCTGGCTGTTCCAAGCCCTACGACATACACTGGGCTGTTAAGTTCCCACTGGGCACACAGAAATGATCTGGGTCAGAGGACGGGTCTGGGCTCTGACCTCTTGAGCTAATTGTTCAAGGGGTCTCCGAGGCAGGAGAGAACTAAGATCTTGCACTCCGGACTTCCAGAGAGGTGTGTGAAATGATTAAAAAATTCTGGCATGAAATTGCCTTAGATATCGCTAAGCTGCACTCTAGGAACATTGATGATTAGTCCTAGGATGGGGGAAGGTGGGAAATTCCCACTCTTGAATTTCTGTGGCTACCAGCAGGCCTTTGATCCTCTTTTAATCTACTGGAGCCAGAGACGCCTGCCATTTATAAGGAAGGTGCATGAACTAAAACCACCATGCCAGCCAGCGTAGCCAACCAGCGCTCCCTGGGCCACATCCCTCTAAACACAGCACATCCACTTAGACCAAAACCCAGAGTACCTGGGACGTTAACACTGGAAAAGAGCTTGAGATGCAATGAAAATTTAATTACTTCGTACTCTACATTAATATGACAATGCATTACAGAAGCTATTTTATAAAATAACCCTGGTATTGATCTTTTATCCTCTAGTAGGAAAGAGTTAGCATATTTTAAAGACACATCTAGAAATTCAAACCTTACAACAACCAAAGGTTGGGGAGATTTCATTTTCAAAGGCCCACTGAGCCCTAAAAACCCAATGATAGTAAGCAGTGAATTTCCTCACAGATGTTTAGGAAAATAGAAGGCAGTGATAAGACATTATACCAAGCAAATATGTACCATGCTTATATTATTTTTTGAATATTCTATAAATGATGCTTTCTGCATGGCAGATCAGAAGCGTTTAGAATTAATTTGTGTGTGTTCTACAAGCAGAAGTCCCCAAAGCACAGAAGGCATCTTCTGAATCACCTTGCACCTGAGTGGGGCCTCTACGAGGCACAAGGCCAAGGGCTGGTGCAGCTGCAGAGCCTGGCACTCGGCTTGTCGGTGATAAAAAAGTGACCTCCGAGGGCGGCCTCGGCCAGCCTCTGCCACGGGAGGAGGTGGGGTGTACCTTCTGAATATCAAGGCGATGACGAAGTCGGGGTTCACCTTCACTCTCCAGTCACACTCCTTGCCCGGAGGGTAGGGCTGCGGGTAGTTAGGGGACAGAATGACTCCCGAAGGGCCGGTCAGGTTCCCACCGCAGGCAGCTGTCACAGAACAAAAACCAGCACGGAAGTTAGAGGAGAGGCGGGCCTGCCTGCAGCTGGCAGGAAAGGAGACCTCAGGAAAGCTGTCAGGAAGGGCTTCTCACAGCCGGTCCCATCCCGGACCTGCATGGTGTGGTTAGCAGTCATCCAGGCAAAACCTTAAGGCCCAGAAAATGGGCACATTTTGCATGAATTGTGCATTTTATATCACATGCCACCAGTTTTCAGAGAGGGTTGTCCACCTTCTGGCAAATATAATTTTCTTCCCATAATTTAGAATTTGACCCAGTTAAACTGGCCAACACGATTCTCACACTCTCCAACACACAGGCAAACACAGATGCAAACACACACCCAGACACACAGAGACAGGAAAGAACAGCCGGGGGCACACATGGACGGGGCCTCAGCTGGGACACACAGCCATCTCTAGAAATATTCTTTGAGCAAAGTGCTTAAAATACTACTATTCAAAAGGAAGAAACGGTGAGAACGGTAAGTTGAGTGTCTTTGCAGTCGATGGGTGGAATCAGATGTGTGCCCCCCGCATCAGCTTGCAGCAGCTGACTGACGGGCATCTTTCAGTCCTGCATCTGAAGACCGTTAGGACTATTTCATGTGCTGGCCACACTCTCTCTGGAGCCCTCCATCCATCGCTGCAGGGGTGAGAACCCCGTAGATGTCCCAGCGGGCAGTGCAGATGCCCGCGCAAACACATGGGCTTCTCTCCCTCCAACGCCAAGGCCGTCACTAGGCTTTTCACTGTTTAATGGGGCTCCGTAAACCACAGGCTCTGTTGCCCATCACTGGCCACATGCACGTTTATGAAATGTCAATCAGTGGAGGAAAACTGCCCTAATTGGTGATGTTTTTCACACACACACACACACACACACACACACACACACGACTGCTTTTATGAAAATGAAGCCAAAGAAGAAATGTACGCCACCACCTTCTGTGACAGGTAGTGTTTCAATGTCCAATGTCCTGAAAACTTAATCATTCAAAAGAACAAATACAGCTAAATGCAGTATGTTTGGATCAGTCCTGACCAATCCAAAGTAAGCCAACTACCCCGAAAACACATTTATGGTAAATCTTACAGGCACCCGCTCGAGAGTCACATGGGCTGTTTTCACAGGAAGGTAGAATTCTGCTTCCTGGACATGGTGTCACCCTGGTGAGCACACTGTCCATTCCGCCCTGTGGACCATCCCCTCCCTGGGGCCCAGGAGGGTTGCGCATAAAATGCTGCCCATCACCACGGTCACTGTCGAGAGGGGAGGGGCCGAAAGTCTGGAGGTTCTGTCCAACAGGACATTAGAAAGATGAATGGTGCAGAACGGGGTCTCAGTGCCAGGGAGTCACCACAGCAAGAGAGCAGGGCAGGACTCGGACACTGATCTACAGGAAAGAGGGGGACTTTGCCTACTTGCGTGGCTCCCAGGAACCACCTTCGAAGGTGTCTGTCTAAAAGCTGACAGTGCAGTCTGGCAGCTCTCCTGCATCATGGCTCACTCTTTCCATCTGAGGCTCTTCATTTTGGCTTTGTTAGATTTTATTTGAAGAGCACGCAGAATGATGTAGACACGACTGGGACTTAGCGGGAAACACAACCCAAGACTAGGAAGTTCTCCCAAAGGGAAGGGCAAGGTTTTGGGAACCAAGAATCCATCCCTAGGCCCGATCCTCTACAAACGTGGGCTGGGTGCCCCTAGCTCTGTGGGGGCAGCACACTCTGGGCGGCACCTCAGTGTTTCTGCTCGCCCCGCCCCCAGGGTTCGCCCCGCCAGGCCTTCCCAGAGCTCCCCGGGTCCTTCCACACGGAGCTTCCGGCTGCCGACCCCAGAGCGCTTCTGCAGGCTCCAGGTGAGCGCTTCTCCCAGAGACCGGAGGACCGGAACCCGGGGAACGCGGCTGCAGGCCCTGTAAGGAAAGCGTGGGCGCGGTGCTGGGGTTGGATCAGGTCAGCATGCTCTGTCTCGAGGCTCAGTCCCACAGGCTTAGCTGAGAAACCAAGCAGAGGAGCCCCCTTCCCAGAGGGCCCCAGGAGGACAAAGAAGGCGCCCCATGTGCACCCCAGCCCCGTGCCTTACTGCTGGATGTGAGCCACAGAGCAGGGCAGGCCCAGAGCCTGGGGGAGAGAACAGAGCGCCAGACGAGAAGAGGGAACCAGATGCTGACAACAAGGGGGGAAAGAGCTGGACCTGCCGGCCCCAGCACAGTCCCAGCACTGGGGGAGGCGGATGCAGGAAGATCTCAAGTTGGAGCCCAGTCTGGGGAAATTAGTGAGATTCTGTTTCAAAATGTCCAGAATAAAAAAGTGCTGGGGACTTTAATCCAATCCAGAGAGAGAGAGAGAGAGAGAGAGAGAGAGAGAGAGCTCGCGCGCTTGGCTGCCCATCTAGAAGGGCCAAGTGAGGATGGCCCATATGCATGCAAAAAAATTCAGCTCTCTGATTGACTTAAAATGCCAGCTAAAACTGGTAGGAACTCAGCACTTCCTGCTCACAATCGATTAGACTGCAACTACTGCATGCTGTGATTATCTGAGATAAACAGGCATGGTGATGGCTGTGTGAGTGGATGCCACCATCTCCTGAGTTTTGCAAGAGGTGTAAGAAAATATCCGAGAGGGATTAAGGTCTGTACGTTACTCAGCTAGGACCGTGGGTTCACTTGTTAAAGCAGAGATGTTCACTGCCTCTCCTCGGAACAGGTGAGAGGCAGAAAAAATTAACTGTTCGAAAATTAGGGCTGAGAGAAGTCATCCTTGGAGCATGGAAACCTAAAGATGCCAGGTAACATGCCCCACCTGCAGGGCTGGGTGGGCCCTGCCTTCCGAGGTGCTGCCCACCCAAGAGTTAGTGGAAACGCCAGCAACCTGGAAGGAAGCCTTTAGCACTGATCACTAAAACCCAGTCACAGCCTGGTGCCCAGGCAGTCACGCGGGACGCCGTTACTATTGAGAACCACTTTCAAGTAAAGTATTGTATACAAATTTATGACGCTTATGCATGATCATGTTTATAGGAACTGCTTCTAGCTTTTTCCTCTTTTTTATTTACTCTGACTTATAAAACATGTGCAGTGAACATGCAGAGTCTTTCAACAAGGGGAAAAGTAAACAGTAAAGTATCATGACTCTTCACCACGCAGTTAACATGAGTGTGAATCTGAGATCGATCAGCTGAGATCCTAATGCTCAAATATCTTACACAGGACATAACCTCATTTCAGGAAAATAAGAGCAATGTAACGAGAAGATAATGTCCATTTATTCCCGTCTCTCTGTTGCATAGTCTCTGTGCGTGTAGCGGGACTGCTCGGCAGAATCAGGGATGCTTGACTGCCTGCACGGATTTCGGCTCGCCCTGCGACAGAGGCCAGCAGACATGTGGGGATGTTGTTTGCAGATGAATGGAATATTTAGCTGCTGACCAAAATTAGGTACCTAGGAGATGAATTACCAAAAGCCTCAGAAGATGGGAAGACGGTCAAATTTCACGATTCTGTGTTTAAGTTAATATAAGATTATGAACTACCATGAAAAGACGAATTCTAACATCGCTTAATGACCAAAAATTACAAAGATAGAAGAAAGGTGAAGGAAAAGATGTCTTTCCTCATTTGCAAAGTGGCCCTGGGTGGAGGTGATGCTGCACCCGGGGACGATGCTCCTGCCTTGGAGAAGGCACAGGCAGGAAGCCTGCACCGCCCCCGGGCAAACTCTGTCCGGAACCTCAGGGCGGGCCTGCGTACACAGCGCTGGGAGCCGCGGTGCCGGGCAGAGCTGTGGCCAGTCCTCTGTCCTCCTTCACCCCACAACAAGGACAGGGCAGAGCGCAGTGGTCCGGGGGGCCCAAGAGTCTCGCTGTGTGCGACACCCGGGAGGGCACGCGCGCCGAGCTGCCCGCTTGCTACTTGCACACCATGCACCGCACGGCCTCTGCCTCCCTTCAGAGATCAATTAGATGTTACACAGGGCGGGAAGAAGTGCTAATCAAATCTCAATGGTTCATTCCAGTACTACCGTCCAGAACAGTATCTCTCTACAGTGAAGGTGAGACACTTGAAATAGGCGATCTGTGTTCAAATATGTATTAAAATAAAGTGACAATCTACATGTAATTACCAATTTATGTGAATTATATTTTATATCTCCCTAAAACCATATTTGTGATAGACATCTTAGATGCTAATTGAATCCAGGGCCTGTGAAAGCATTCAATATCCTTTTAATAAGGCCAAACAATAAATTTTTGATGAAACTGAGAAACAAGTTTCTCCTTTTTCTTTCATTTTCACAAAAGCAATCTCATTTCTAGTTGAGGGAACTGTACTTAAGAAGTACTAATATTATGGAAAAGACACATCTATAAAGAGAAAGTACTTTTTAGTGAGTAGGTTTTGCTTAAGGGCATGTTTCTATATTAAAACTGAGAAGAGCAGGGATAGGGTTATAAGTTTTGAGCCACCTGGAATTTTAAATTACAGTGCTTTGCTTGATCTATATTTATACAAGAATTGCTAAGGACAGGATGTGTTAGATAAATGTCAATTTCTGTACATTAAATAAACTACTTCCTTTATTTCACCTAATAAAGTAAAGTTTAAAGGTTTACCATAAAATTTCAGTTTGGCATCAGAGAACCCCAGGACACGTAAGAAGCTTGTAGGAAATGTTTCTGAGGAAATAACACCTTCTGAAGAAGGAATTAGCCCACAGCATACACTGCGCTTCCATCTCCAAACACAAAGCCTCGGTTTTCCCACGGCTGATACCTATGCACGTGGGCGGGTCCGGCTGCCAGAAGAACCGGTTGTTGAGCTGCACACAGGTGACCTTGGCTTGTCCTTGGAGCTGGTACCCCGGGTCACACTGGAAGGTGAGGGTGTCCCCTGGCTCCCGGCTGTCTCCGTAGCGGGTCCCGTTCTGGGGCATCCCTGGATCATTGCAGGTGGATGCAACTGAGGCTGCAAAGGACAGACAGAGACCGGCCAGTCAGTCGGTGCCTGGACAGGCGGTGTCCACCAAGTGGGCTGGGTGCTCACCCCCGCTGAGCGTGCACTGTAGTATCACTGACTCACTGTCCATGGTGAACATCTGCAAAGCGTGTCTTTTCCCCAGGCGACACCTGACAGGTAACACGCACCCTGACTGTGCTTGCATTTAGCAAATTCTAGCAAGACACTACTGCGGGGCAATCACGGACATGTCACATGCACCCCAGTGTGCTGAGCGCCACACTGCGCTCCCCTGGGGTGTGCTGCTGTTCAACAGTAGTTTAAAATCAGCACATACCACACTTAAACAGTTTAACTAACTTCAATCTCAAAGACCATGAGTTCAATAAAACAGAGTCCTCTTGAGGTCCCAGCCCTCAGGGTGACCAAATGTCTTTGCTGACTTCCTCCCCGGAGCAGGTCCAAGGACACGGAGGTGGCTGAGGCAGGGTCCCCTGCCTCAGGGGACTAGGCTGATCTCCTTTCACTCCCAAGAGCACTCCCTGAGGCCACCTTGGTCTTCTTCGTTTTCACTTTTTCAGATCTAAATGTTTGCTTTTCTAATTTTGATTTAGCCCAGTGCATAACGTGTGTAGTGCATAATGTTCACATTCCTTGTGAGAAGTGGTGTGTGTGTATCACATCTCATTTCCATTTCCATCCTATTCCCCTTCCCTCTTTCCTCCCTCCGCCCATCCCTTGATCTCTTTTTTTATTTAAATTTTGCCTAGCCTAATCTTAACAAAATATCTAGAAATTTTGTACTTGCATTTTTGTCAAAAAAATAGTAAAGAGAAAGGAAAGGAGGGACGATGGGAGGGAGAGGATAGGAGGGAGAGAAGAAAGGACGGAAGTGAAAGAAAAGAAAAGAGAAACTTCACTAGCACTTCACTTGAGCGTGAGGCAGCTGGACTGGCAGGCAGGCTGGTGCAGAGCTCCTGCCCGGCTCCAGGGCCCTGCCCTCGGCTCGCAGCCACGGGGTACCTGGTCAGCCGTGCTCCTGAAGTCGCACTGCCTACCCCGATGCCACGCAGGCTCCTGCAGCCCCCGAGGCCCCAGGATCACACAGACTTGGACTCACTGGCTGGTCTCTCCAGTTCCTGTAGCTTCTGGGTTCCACATACTAGGAAGGTGCACCTGAAGATTCAGAGCTTACAATGGGCTCCCACCCACTTTTATGCTCAGCTAGAAGGAGTTTTCTCTTCCCCTCCACTGCTTGCTAGGCTGTTGGATAAACTCTCCTTTCCCTGTGAACTGATCCATTGTCTCTGACACTGTTAGAAGAAAGCGTAAGATGCCCTGTATGCAGATCCCTCTGTCTAGCTGAACACTGGAAGATTTGGTGTTCTCAGGCAACTTGGCTTCCTGATTTGTAAATTCTGGAGCACTGTTGTATCTATCTCTCTATGTATCCATCCATTCATCTATCATGTATCCATCCATCAAACAACTATCCACCACTCTATTCAGCCATCCATCTACCCATCCACCCACCCATCCATCCATCCATCTACTCATCTACCCATCCACCCACCCATCCATCCACCCACCCATCTACCCACCCATCCACCCATCCACCCATCTACCCACCCATCTACCCATTCACCCATCCACCCATCCATCTACCCATCCACCCATCTACCCATCCACCCATCCACCCATCCATCTATCCACCCATTCGTCCAGATCCACTCATCCATCTTTCTATCCAGCTATCCACTCACCCATCCATCATCCATTCACCATTCATCCATCTATCGACTCGTTATCTACCTACCTTTCTATCTCTCTATCATCTGACTAGATAAATGAGATCACTTTAAATATAAAGTTAGGACATGAGAAGCAAAAGCACAAGACCCGCTCTTTGAGAAGGAGAGATTTTTAAACTAATGGAGGAAGAGATGATGAATAACAGGAGACAAATGAATGTGCAGAACTGTGTGGAAAAGGATTAAAAACCCAACAGAAAGGGTCGTAGACATTAGCATCAATGATCCTGCCATTGGCCAAAACTGCTTCAAAGCCCAGGCCCGCTCATTAGGACCTAATCAGCACTTAATGATCACTCCCCTTGCAGATCTTCAGCTAAGTAATCTATGAGAAGCAGAGTGAGTCTGAGCGATTAGGCCGCTGGGAAGACAGAGTATTAATGCAGCTAAGTCAACCTCGCCCCTCCTCTCTTAGCTAATCGAGAGCAGGTGCTGTCTGAATCACTGTTTTTCTCTAACTGGCTGTTGTGCACTGAGAAACACATCTGCCTGTATCTACGCCACACCGAGCCAATAAAAAGAGCGCCAGCTTTGTTCACCACCACGCTGAGAGAGAGCTTGTTGTCCGCCTGCCAAGGCACCGCTAAGGTCCAGTTCGGCCCCTGCCCCATCACAAGGAGCTGACTGGATTGCTGTACCCTTACGCCATGGGCGGTGGGGCCCAGCGGGGCTCCCTGCGGTACGGGGCGGAGTTACAGAAGTGGAGGCCAGAAGACCCCAGACAGTCTCCTGTGCCTGCCACGTAGGTAGGTCCCGAGTCACCTCCCCTAGCGGCCGCCTGCTCCACCACTGCGCAGGTTTCTGCCGCCCAGGGACGCTGGCTTGCTCTTCCGCAAGGTTTGTGGTCCTGGCCTTCGGGCTCCCCTCTCGCTACACGAAGCACGCAGGTGCAGGTGCGCCTGCCCACCCTGGAGTCCTCCCCGGAAGTGGGCAGCGCAGGTGTGCGCATGGGGCTGATGCCCGAGCGCCTTGTGTGCCCTCCCTGGGGAACCCTCTTTCCCACTCCACCTGCTTTTGTGTGGTTCTGTTTATTTCGAAGAAAATTCCTCTAAAGTTGTTGGTACTGGCTTAGTTACGCTATTCTTCTTTTTCTCCCTAAAGCCTTAGAACATGTTGATTTTTTACTGCTTCCTCTTTCAGATGAGCTATTGATTTCAACGACTTTCGTTCTAATCACCTTGAGTTCCACATCGACACCATTTGCATTTGTGAACCCTATGAATTAAAAACAGTACTAGGGTGTTCAGTTTTTTCATTTTTATGTGCTTACCAGCTTGCTTACTGCTTTTCTTTTTTAAAAATCTCAAGGCCTTTCATCTTGTTTAATTTTTCTACTTCTTAAGGTTTGCGTTTTTCTGAAAATTACTTTTAGGATGTGTTAGCTCAGGTTATTTTCAAATACCCGTGAGCAAGGCTCAGCTGCTGGTGGCCCTGAGTCACTGTCTCTGCGCTCATGGTTCAGCCACATCACTGTCTGCATCCACCTCCACAGCCGCTCTCTGCCTCTCTTCCCTCACCAGCCAGGAGACCTCACCTCGAGTTCCAGCTGAGCGGGGGGTCTGGTTGCATTTTCAACCTCAGAAAGGCCTCGGGGCTTTCCTTTCCATGTTCCTGGAGACACAAGGCTCTGCAAGTGGAAACTCCAGGCCAGCGGAGGAGCACACAGAGGCCTCAAAGGTGGCACCAGTCTCTGAGCTCCGTCATCTCTGACTCTCATGTTACTTTGGAAGTCTGAGCGCAGCCACACAGCTTGGAAGGCTTAGGAAGGCGCATCTGGCACCTCTGCTATGCTCCCAGCAGATAACCCAGCAGCTCTCGCTGCACCCTGAGCCTCAGCCCTGGCCCAGTTATCTGTTAGCCGCGTGACTGACTGGCATGGGATGCTCTTTTCTTCCTACTAGCACCCTCGGCACAAGGGCCACACTTGAGTAAGAGGATTTCACACAGAGCTCGAATTTCCTGCAGTTATCAGAAAGACAGCCTGTGTTGGTCATAGAGAAGCTTCAGGAGTGAGAGGCAGAGTCAGGGGCCAGGGAGGAGCACGCTATTATCCTTACTCTTCCCAGCGACCGCACACATCCACGCACAGGACAGAACCCAAGTGCGGGCTCGCAGGGACAGCAGGGGTGCAGGAAGGTGTCACACACAAAGCTAACAACGTGAAGGCCTCACCCGTGAGCTGCAGTTCACACAGCAGCAGCGACCCTAGCCCTGCATCCCCACAGTCGCAGCTGCTGGCAGCCAGCACCCAGGCACACGTGTGACCTGAGGCGTCGTCTTGAGTGAGGTCCTAGAGGACACAGCCTGCCCGTGCTCCAAGTGTCGGAAGCTGCCCAGCAAACCCCACTCCACACTCACGGTCTTGAGCACTAGGCTGAGCTCCACATCCTCAGAGGGAAGCATTCTGTTCTTCAGCTAATGGTCACGTGCAGGATTAAGTGTTCACTTTTAAGTGTTAGTTTTCTTCTGTAGTTTGTATACTATTAAAATAATTTAAAATACATGTATAGCATAAATTCCTATATAAGAATATTCATAGTAAATACAGCGTAATTTTATTATAACAACTAACACTATTCAGCACTAACATAATTAATTTTTGGTGGTCGTGGAGATTGAACCCGAGGCCTTCCCACTGAGCTGTGTCCCCAGCCTGTTTTTATTTTCCATTTCAAGACAGGACCCCCAATTCTCTTCTGGTCCCCCCCACGCAAACTCAATCCTCTTCTTGATTCTGGTTGTAAACTGCACTGGATAAGAACTGAATCTCATTTCCCCCAAGCACAACACTGAGCCTGACCCTGAATTGGATTTGGTTCTCATCCAACTCAGTTTGCAGCCAGAATCGTGGAGAGTCGAGTCCACGAACGGAGGATAATAGTAGCAAGAGTGAGTCACTGGAAAGTCTTACATTTTTTAAGTTTGTGTTATATAATGGAAAGACTTACCCTGCCTAATCGGCTGGAGCATCTGCTGATTACTTTACAGTTAGGAGTTGTGGTGAACTGTTTTTATGTGTACTCGGAGAGGATGTATATGTTTGCTCGTACACCCACAGACTTTGTGAGAGCACCAGTATATCCATTCTGAAAGCTGACTCAGATTGAAATGAACTCCCAACATTTACAGTCTCCTTTTAGAATCATGAAATCAAGATAAAAGTTCCCAGCCTAACCCAGATTGGGTTAAGAAAGCAATGAAAGGACGGTAGGGAGGAAACCCAGCAATTTTAACCATGCTGTGGGAGATGCACCAGTTGGGTCCTTGATACAAATTTCATCTTACTTCCTGTGGTTACGAACTCTGGACAGAGTCGCCTGGGAAGGCAGTGAGTCCCATCCCACCGTGAGATGGGGACCACAGACCCCATGGGGCGGAAATTGCCTTTCTCTGTGGGGTCCCAGCAATTGTGTGGGTCCAGTATGTCACATCTCTTTACTGTGATTTCAGCCTTGATGAGCCACAAGTGGAATTTGGGTGACCTGGAGTCTTTTCTAGGTTCTGGCCATGGAGAGAGACGCTTACTTTCTGCCCCCCCTCGGCCCCCTCCCATCCGGGGGGGAGTCCCCTACACCACTTGTCCACGGGATGCAGAACATCCTGTCACCCCTGGTGCTCTGTGCTGTGTGTCACCGCAGGCCCGACGTTCTGTTTGTAACCAGGGGTCACGACAGCAGAGGACTGCTGTGCAGTCAGCAGCTGTGATGATGACTGGATTTCTAGGTAGGTGAGGTCCTTCAGGACCCTGAGAATGTATAGGCATTACTGGGGACTGAACCTAGGACCTTTGCACTGAGCCACACCCTTAACTTTTGTTTACTTTTTTGATTTTTAGACTAAGTCTTGCTAATTTGCTGGGCTTGAGCTTTGTGAGCCTCTTGCCTCAGTGTCCCAGAGTCCTGGGATTATAAACCTGCACCACCATGCTCAGCTGAGATATGGTTTTTAACCATATACCAAATTGTATTCTTTCCTATTTTGCTAAAGTAAATATTAAGAATTTGGGCTGCATCCTGTAAAATGCCTAAAATCCACACTACACACATTTTATCCATCATTTAAAAGTGTGTTTGTGGACTGCAGTGAATTCAGAGATGTCCTGCCAGCCCTGTGGACTGAGTTCTGCAGCCAGAAGGTCAGTCACCCAAGGGAAGAAAGCACTTGGAGAATGAGACAATGTTCACCCTGGACACGTGCCGCGACGGTCACTATTTCTTTTGCAAGGCCGTGTGGCCACCATGTCCATACCGCATGTATAGAGTAGTAGCTAGGGTCTGTGAACAATCCAGATGGGAACGAGGAATGTAGAGAAATGTGTCCAGGTTACTCACAATTGAAATGCCACTTTGGTAAGAGACTTGGGCACCCACAGAATTTGGTAACTGTAGTGGGGGGGTCCCCAGAACTGGTTCCCCAAGACAGACTGTTGAAGTTATTTAAGACATCCCTATAAATTAAAATGTGCAACATAAACTTAGTTTAAATAGAAAAATAATAGGTATTTATAATGGGTACCCAGGTGAGAGAAGGAAATTCGATGTGTATTTGAATTCACTTAATATAAATGATCTCTTGATCTACAGCACATTTCAAAAATTTCATTTGGAATTTAATGATGCTTGGGTTTGTGAATTGCTAAGGGACCCGCATTTTTAATGAAATATTCATAAATACATCAAAATCACTACTGCAGAGCTGAATAAGTGACAGACACAGAACAAATGTCATGGGCAGAGTTATTTTTTACAAGTGAGGTTAAAATGGAACAGAAGGATGAGCACAGGGCAGGTTGTTCTGGAAGGCAGCGTACCCCGGGCCAGCCAAGGTGACACAGGACGAGGCTGGGTGCAGCAGTGACCACATGCACATGGTGAACCCCACATTTCCCTCTTGCAGCCGCTGGGAGTGAAAGGCGTCCACCCCCTGTTTTTCCCACTGCTGTTCCGGCCTGGCCCCCACGCTGGACTGTCCGAGCACCTTCCCTGCACATTTGACCTCTCTGCTGAGAACAGGCGGATTTTACCCACCGATGCCTCTGAGGAACACACAGCAGAGCCCTGCGCTGGCCTCCCCCAACCCAGGTCCTGAGACTGAGCCCCTGGGGCAGCCCGCACTGCTGAGGTACTGCCACACCTGGGGCATGGGTCTCTCAACCCTGCCCTGGAAACTGGGAGCCCGGTGTGTTGTGTAGCTCAAGGCATCGCCTTGGGAATCACCTCCTGATGGACGGAGTCTGCTTGGAATTTTTCCTTCCACGGGAAGTTTTGTTATGGGTAGAGATTTTTCAACTCTTGGGCAAAAACTCCAAATGCAGAGTAACATGGGAACCAAGAGTATGTTTCAGTTACTCAAGGAGCAGCTAAGTGAAGGTCGGCAGCTCTGAGGGCTTGGGGTTCCATTTCCCACGTCCTTGCTCATCCGCTGCGCAGTGGGCGCAGCTCCTGGCAGCCGGACCACACTGACAGGGCCATAAGCAATAAGCCTTGGGGAGTCTGTTCACAGGGGAGAAGATGCCGGTGACAAGTGAAACCAAGGGAAAAATGAAATGCCTCACCTCTCAAAGTGATTAGTACTATGGAGAAAACCAAGAGAAATGCCCCAGTTTGAATGGGTTCCCCCAACTCTGGCGTCAGAAGCTTGTTCTGCAGTGGGTGTGGTAGGCAGTGGGGCCCAGCAGAGCTGGCATGGTGATGTTGCTAACATGGGGTGCGGGGTCACTGTCCTCTGGGCTCCCTCATGCTCTGCAGTGCTCAGGGACATGGAGGCAGGAAACGATGACCAGCAGCAGGGTCCAGGCCGTGGCTGCTGTGGCCCAGCCACCCCGAGGAGGGGCCCTGAGGCAGTGAGCGGGTGGGAGGCCACGGCGGTCACCACAGCGGGTAGTGATGGCGCTGCGGTGCAGAGAAGAGAGGCCCCGCTTCTGTGTGGTTAAGGGGTGCAGTGGGCTCCCCAGGAGACTGCAGGTGTGGAATGAGGCTTCAGAAAGAACCCAGGGCTTCCTTCCAGCAAGTGCTAGCAAAGGTCAGCGATGTCGCAGTGCATGCAGGCGAGAGGGGTCCTGCTCGCTGGTGCTCAGAACAGAGGCAAGGAGGGGCTGCAGGTGGCAGAGAAATCAGTGCTGACTGAGACTGCAGAATGGCCCACGCCTCGTCACCCAGAGAAGCCTGGGGCGGGACGGCCTGTCCAGACCTGCAGAGGGTGGAATCGGGCTCCACTCCTTGGACGTGGACAGCGGCCGCTTTCCTGTGCTGCCCCTGTTCCCCTGTTGACCCATGACTGCCTGGTGACCGAGCTTTGTGGAAAGTGCTCCCTGGCTATGCTCACATAACTGCCTCTGTCAGCGGGGGCCAAGGGTCATGCCGGGCAGGGTGCACTGTCAGCTCGAGGGTCTCACGGCCCCCGGGTGCCTACAGCCTCTCCCGAGTGAGAGACTCTCTCCTCCAACGTGAAGATGAGCGTGTGTGGTGAGAGCTGTGCTCACCACACATGGCTGTGAACCAGGGCCACACAGCCCCTGGGACCAGCAGCAGCCATTCCATCCCGGGAGAAACAGTGTCCCTGTGCCAGCAGGGCGTAAAGCAGGGAGACGACGACCACCTCTAATGAAATCGGTGTCTGTCTGGTGACGGATTTGGCTGTGCTCCTTCGGGAAATGAAGTGAAGCTTCATAACATGAAAGATCCTGCCTGGTCCAACTGGCGTCACAATATGAGCCGCTTAGACCAAAACGAACCCACAAAGTTCTGCAGCCCATTTTCCCGCTGTGAGCCCCGAGCATGGACCGAGCAGCCTGCGGCAACGACCTCTCCTGCCTCTCACCCATCTGCAGGTGCCCCGCCCGTGCCCAGGAGCTGTGGCCTCTTTCGGAATGCCCAGTGCTTCGATGTGTTGCAGGTGGACCGTCCTTCTTCCCGGACTGTTCAGTGGGTTTCCCCTGATAGGATTCCTAGCAGCACTCCCCGCTCCCCATGCCCAAGGCTTGCTGGGCCCTGGGGCCCTGGGCAAGGTCATCTCCTGGTGCACCTCTGGGAGAGCGGGGGACCTTTCCTGCCACCCAGGCCGCCAGAGCAGGGAGGGCCAGTGCCCGCTCAGGCTCATGGTCTGGCAGAGACCTAAGCTTTCCAAGGTGCCTTTCAGCTTTGGCTTTTTGTGTCCAAACTTTTTGTATCTTGATTTTCTCCCAAAGGCTTTTACAAGCAATCTCTCAGAAACTCATGCATTAAAAAGTCTGAGAATCAACATAGTTTTCACCCCTGAAACGGTGTTCCCCACATCCCTACATCTCTTCTGTAGAGACTTTGATGGGTGTGTCCCTGTTTATCATGTCCTAAACCGTAATGTGTTATTTAATCGAGCATATGCAGAGAGGAAAAGTGCCTGAAATACAATTAATTATGCTAAAAGGCTTTGCTTTCTTAAAAACTAAATGAGGAAGATGTCCTCTGAGGGAACCATGAAGGAACATAGAAGAAATATGATTTGGGAGTTTCTGTAAGTTTTTCTAGAAGGAAAGATACAAAAAGACGAGGAGCAAAGCAAAGCATGGTCCTACTGCCCCAGCTTCCCACACCCGAAAGGAAAGCCCGGACCCACACAGCTGCCCAGGGACATTGACGGCAGCTTTATCTGAGGTTGCTGACCCCTGGGAACCTCCAGGCTGCCCTTCGTGGAGTGAGTGGGTAAATACACAGGGGTCTGTCCAGACAGCAGGGTGCCAGCCAGAGCTGAGAAGAAATGGGCCTTGGAGCTGTGAAAAGCTGTGGAGGAAACGTCAGGAGTGTGGTCAGCCTAAGAGGCCACCTGAAAAGGCCCCGGGCTGTACGAGTCCTGCGGTGGGACGTCTGGAGAGGCAGTGAAGTGGATGCTGGAAAGACGAGGGGGGGAGGGGGTACCAGGGGAGGAGCTCAGAGGACCCTGCGGCAGGGAGGGGATCATTTCCCGTGATGTTGGCACAGCCAACACCATGTTACACAGCTGTCCACGCCCGCCAGAGAGGGTGGCACCTCAAGCACTGCCCTCGGGAACTGTGGCCTCTGGTGACTGCTTCCCGTCGGTGCGGACCTGCGGGTGTGGACATACTTTGCTCAGGTAAGGGTGCAGGGAGGCTGCCGGCGGAGGTCTACGAGAGCTCTCTATGACTTCTGCACATTTGAGGTTAACCTAAAACCAATGCAGAAAGATGAAGTGTCGCAGAAGGTGATGGCACATGGCTGCCCAGCTACACAGTAGGCTGAGGCAGGAGGACTGCAAGTTCAAACCCAGGCTGGGCACCTTCACACACTTCTGCCTCAAACAATTTTAATTACAAAATGGCTTGGGCTGTAGCTCGGGAGGAGCATTTTCCTAGTATGGGCAGGCCCTGAATTCAACCCTTATTCCTCCATACTTAGGCATATGATAGATACAGATAGATAGACAGACAGATAGATAGACAGATGAGACATAGATAGACAAAAAAATATGTTTAAATTCTATGCAGCCAGTAATGTATAGAAAAGGAAGAAAATGACCGTTATTAACTTACAGCCTTAACCATAGTTCTGTTCACCAAGTGAGGCCCTGAGCCCCGGCCTGCTGTTACTCTCCCCCAGCCTCAGGTGGTAACGGGCAACGTAACACCACAGAATAACGCAGAAGAGCAGCCCTGCAGAGCAGACCTCCCGTGGGCAGGTAGCTGGAGCAAGCCTCCTGCCATAGGTCTGCCATGGATCTGTGAAGGTGTTTGCACACCTAGGTGTGACCGCACAGGTGTGCATTCGTCAGCTGCTACCCCCCAGCCGCAGTGGCAGCAGGGGATGCACCCTGCGGACTGTAACCTCACTTTCACTCGCAGCCTTTTAAAGCCTGAAGTGGACCTGGTCAGTTTCCTTGTGTGAATCCTATATGCGGTGCACAGGGAGCTGCCGGAAGGCACACCGAGCCTGGGGGTACTGATGTGCAGATGGCACTTGCTGCGTGATGACAGGTGGCCCTGTGGGCTGCCAGGGTCTAGGCCCCGTGCTCCTGGAAGGGTACTCTCAGCTTTGATGGCCACGAAACAGCTCCTTCTCAGGAGGTCACTCCTTAAATGGGCCAGACCTTGAAGGTGGGGCATATCTTCAGGAGCTAACAGTTCAAGGGAGCAAGTGTGGTCACCCACTAATAATTCTGCAGAAGTTATTATCTTACATCACCTTCCTGAAGCCTTAGCTCTGGGGGAAAAGCATACAGGTCGCCCCTCAACTGAGGTCAGAGCGGAGAATCAAAGCATGTCCGATCAGCACCACACAGACTCCGACTTCTACACCACCGAGGGCAGCTGCCAGGTCAGGGGACCTCAAACGTGAACTGCGCACCCACTCAAAAGGCCAGTGTCTGTGTTCCGCTCGGGTCTGGTGGTGTGCTGGCTGATACCATTAAAGTAATACATTTTCCCACATAACTAATAGGAGCATTGCCGGTCCCTGGGTTTCCTAAACCACACTGCTGTCTGGATACCAACAGGGCCAAGACACCACCCCAAAGTGTGGCCCTTCCCATTTGAGCCAGGACCCCATACCCCTCCTCCTGCCCCCTCTCCAGAGCCACACACATGAGAACTGCAATCTTTGGCTGAAGCAAATCACAAGTCACTGCAGTGCACCCACACCCTGAGGGGAAAACAGGGACACAGAGGAGCCTGCACTGCGGGTCTCTGCACCCAGTCTACTGCCCTGGCTGACACCCTTCCTCTGCAGTCCTGGCCCACGGCAGCACTTCCTCTCTCCGAGGCCCTCATCTGTGGGGGCCCCACGTCATGCTTTCCTCTTGCTAATCTGTCTTCTGTTACAGGGCTCCAGCCAAGGGCCCAGCAACAGCTGCGCAGAGAAATCTCCTTTCTCCTACACGACACACCTCCGCGAGGCAGACTGCGCCCCACACGCTGCTCACAGGAGGCCTGGAGTGCAAAGGGCGCCCGCCCCGGCCAGGGGCTCTGGGGCGCAGAGGCGGGCGCTGCACCTACTTGAGAACTGGATGGAGAAGCCCGACTTGCTGATGAAGAAGTCGCTGTCGAACTGCAGCGTGAGCGAGTTGAAGGTGCTGTGGACGTCCTCGGGCAGCGCCGAGCCGCTCCACTCCTTCAGGAGGATGTCACTGGCCACGGGGCCGTCCCACACCTTGAGGATGTCGTGCGCCAGCTCCGTGTCAAAAACTATGAAGTGCAGGCTGCAGAGAAAGAGCACAGCTGGTGTGTTTGTTCGTCTGTTCAACTCCAGCCTGAGCTTTGATGCTACAGCCACCTTCACCATCACAGAGCAGTGCCCCCAAAGTAAACAAGGAGGTGCGACCAGGAACTGTGTGCAACGGAGGGTGAGGAAACCGAGGCACAGAAGTCAATACCATGTGCAGTCAGACTGGGCCCAGCAGGGCTGAGACCCTTGAGCTGTGGGCAGAGGCTCACACAGGGGAGCCAGTGCCACTGTGACCACTGGGTTTGATTTTAGTCCAAGCCAGGGCACCCAGAACTTGTTCCCTCCGCTCAGTGCCCACGAGGGGCAGCTGTCACGGCAGGAGGAAGACGCTCCAGGTGACACAGGCATGCCTGGCGGGCTGTCCACAGCCCAGTGACTGGCTCTGGCCCTGGACTAGTTTCCTGCCTTTCGCTCCAGAAAACCAGACTGTCAGAAGTTGCAACATAGAGGCAGGAATGCCGGTGTAAAACCCCCTCCTTAGGAGGATCGCAGGGTGGGGAGTGGGGAGCTGTGGCCCAAGCTGGCCACCTGGATGCTAGGGCAGTGCTCAGGCCAGTGGGATCCTGCTTGTCCTGTACCGGGCACCCGGTGTCCACAGCTTTACCTGCTCACTGCACCTGGACTGCGAGGGCAATCAAACCACAACAGGTGACACTCAGACCGCCATCTCCTGAACTCTTCACATTCTACAGACAACACTGCTGTTCCACCCAGCCGTTCTGTTCTGTGCACAGAGGAAAACGCGCAGGTGCTCCTCAAACACCGCCCACCGTCTATCCAGGTATAACCCACATCATCAGGTCTTTCTTCCTTTCTTGGGGGGAGTTGGAAACAAGCTCTTGCTCTGCACTACAGGCCGGCCCTGAGCTCACGGTGTTGCCCAGGCTGCCCCCAGACCTGCAGTGATCCTCCTGGCAGCCGCATGACTGCTGGGATTAGACATGTGCACCACCACGCCCGCCTCAAAAATTCAAATTGTCTAGTTCCAGAGGGAGGAGCAGAAATAGTAGACACTTTTCATGTCACCATCAGTGTTAACATTTAACCCTATTGGGTGTAAATATTTTACCTAAACTCTTACAGACTCACCTACACTGTCCCTGCCTTGGTAATCGCTCATTCTTTCCTGCATCTCCACCCTGCCATGTGCAATTCTAATTTAAACTTAGCATTTTCATAGGCATACGTGTCACTGTGTGTGTAAGACTCACTTGGGCATGTGTGTGCTGGGATCGCGTTCAGTGCACTTTTACACTGAGCACAATGAGTGTGCTCCATGCTGAGCAACGTGGGGTTAATTTGCACCGTTGACAGCAGGAGCCACGTCCTCTGCTGAAGGATGGTCCACCTCAGCCGTGGCGCTGCGTGGGCACCCTGGATCACTGACCAAGGACCTCTCTAGGTCTGGCATCGAGAAGAAAACACGTTTCTCTCTCTCCTGTTATTATTTGTAGCTTCCCAACAATGCATAAATGCCCACATTTTGTCACGACTGATACTACAGCGGCAAGTGTGAGAATAGCAGGTGTGCGAGTAGGAATTCTGATGGGTGTGGAACACCTTGGTTTAGACCCCTGCAGGGCTCCCTGCTCCCCCTGAGGTACAGCTCAACCTACAACAAAGTTGGGGTCCTAGGACCCTCGGGTGCAGATGCACAGGCAGACAGTGAGCCCTGCTTCCTGCAGCGCTGCTGCAATGATTGATTTCTAGCTGTTGTTTTTCCACTTCTATTTCCTCAACTTTATTTTGATGCTATTTTTCAAGTTTTCACTATCTGAACTTTTAGCAACAGTTTTTCAAATTATCATATTTCACATTTATGAAATACAAAATTTACAATTATTATTATTAATTGTACAAGTTAAAGTGAGATAGGCAACTGGCACTCATCATACTCCTCACCGTGGAATTATCGACGTTTCACAGTGTGTGCACATAGCACCTCCGTAGGAATAAGTGATGGAGAAGGAAGGAGGAAATTAATTGACTGCTGTGTGGCAAAACCAACTAAAGTACACATGAAGTGGCTTTCTAGAAAATGCGAGTTACAAAAATTAACTCAAAAAGAGTAATATAGATAAATATATCAAAATATTTTACAGTCAGCGATAAGTTAAAAACAGGATAAAGATCCAAAATAAAAAATTAAATGTCTCTAAACCTTAATGTGTAAAAAGTATTCATTGAAGTAAATAATAACCATTGTGTCTCTCAGACTGGTTATAGGACAATGACACCTACCGTGTCATGTGGCAGACAGCATTATTCTGGAGCTGTTACCAATGCGATAAGATAGGACAAGAAGGACGTAAGATTCGGAAAAATGAAGTAAGACCATTATCTGTAGATAACATTGTGAGTATAGAAAAACAATTTTAAATTTACAAGCAGAATTAATAAGTTAAATTTTACATAAAACAAGTTTAAGATACCATTTATTTGTATGGATGGTCAAAAACAGAAAACAAAACATATGTACTATTTGTATTGTCATCTCTAACTAGGGATATTCTTTAACTAGGGGTAATTCTTACCAAAATGTGCAAGACCTTCACACAGAACAAAAGTTTCATGTAGAAAAATTGGACGTGTCCTAAATCACCATGTTAAGAATCAGAAAATTCAGTAGAAGACACCAATTTTCCCCCACTAACCCTGTTTATTTATGTATTGTGATTTCAGTAAAAATTTTAGTAATTTCTGAAATTCAAATAGAAGTTCAGAGAGTCAAAAATCAAAGATCTATATGAAGGATAGATAACATCCCAGATATCAAGGCTTGTAGCAAAGTAACCAAATCATCAAGCTAGGAAAGTGTAGTCTTGAATGGCAGCTGCTTCCAGGGAAGAGACGGAAGCTTGGAGTGGACCTATGTAGATATAGTGATGACAGAATCTCACCGCAGTGCAGTGAAAGAAACACTGACTTCAACAAATACTAGGGTTTCATGATGGAAAAAGACAGGAGGCTAAACCAACAAAATAAAACTTAAAATTATATTTTTATAACTTTGGGAATGCAAGTTCTTTTAATCTGAATGAGAAAGCCCAAGAAAAACGTTTAACAAAATATATGAGGCAGCAAAACTTAATTTCAGGCAAGAACTGAGTGATCACAAATAAAAATGAGTAAAAATAATCCAATACATGGGAATGGGAAATTTGTGTTTAGCAAAAGGGATTACTGTGAGACTGAAAACAATACTGTAGAATAGAGAATATAATGTGTGAAATATGTAATCAAGAAGAGAGAATATTCAGGAAATGCAAACACCATAGATGGACTAACGTGAAAGCGTCATTCTCGGCCTTCATCCGGCATGAGCCAAGAGGAGAACCAGAGAACGGCCCCGAGATCTGGCCTTGGCCATGGTGGAACCCAGGAGCCTGCACCAAGAAGCAATTCGCCCGCCCTCTTGGTAAGAGCCTTCCTCCGGCATGAGCCAGGAGACCCAGTAGTGTCTCTTGAGCCTACCAGTGCGTGGGCTTGCAATCAAACACCCCCAACCCCCTCAAAACACCCCCTCCCCCCCATTATTAACTGGGGACAGAGGTCTGAGCATCTCTTGGCAGGATGACTGTATGCAACATAGTAAATATGAGGGGTTCTCCTCTATCTTCTCTTTGAAAGCAAGTGTTATTTTCAGTTTTGTTTCATTATGATTAATTGCTTTTCTCTTTTGATTGATTTTATAATGTTCTGTCTTTGGTTTGATTTTGCTATACTTAATTGACTAGCTACCTATTGTGAAGATAATGAAATATACTGTGGTACCTATTACTGTTACCCCGGTAACCTGCTGTGAAGTTCTGTACCAAAGTCACTGCACTGTCTCAATTGGCTTTGTTCTGTCTTGTTCTGTTGTATTTCTACTACCTTCAAAATTTAAAAAAAAAATTTTAAAAAAAGGCATTCTCGAATATTAAAAAAATACTAAAGGGCAAAGACTTCAGCTGGCATTGTGCCAAGGCAGGGGCCATTCCACATGTAGACAGCGCTGACCCAGCCTGCCGGGCGGTGGGGAAGCTGGGCCTGGTCGAGGCTGCAGTGAGGGAGGCAGTCCGTGCAGAGCACCGCGGGGGCAGAGAGCCAGGAACTCTCCAGACGGGAGCAGGGACGGAAGCAAGCACTTTAGGTACCTAGGAAGGCCTGGGCCTCACTGACCGCCGCCACCTGGCTCGCCACCGCAGGGCACAGAAGGGGAGCAAGTGCAGCACCCTTGCAGGCACCCAGTGGGTCACAGCCATCGGGGTTTATCAGCCCCATGTGCCGACAGTTAAATAGCCGAATGTCCCCCGCGCAGTGGGATATTCATGAGTGTCACGGGCTCAGGATGTCACAGAAGCCACGCAGCAAACCATTCTGTGTAATTCCACTTTCATGACGTTGGAATTTGGCAAAACCCTTCTAGGTCAGCGCCGTGACAATGTGGGAGAGGAGGCCGTGCACAGAGCTGGGGCACGTCTGGTCCTGATCGTGCTTCTGAATGTGTCTGGGTGCTGGAGACTCAGCTTGCTCTGGCTGCACCAGCCACGCGCTGGAGATGTGTGCGGTCTGCTCCTGCTGTGTGAGGCGTCAGTGCGGGCTTACAGGACCAACAAACAGGCCCTGCTGCATTTGTTCCCTGTCTGGGAAAGTGTCTTGTGCGTCCAGCAGGGGCTGTGGTGAAGCGACACTCATTTCTCACTCAATGAAAAAGTATTAAAACCACAGCAGCAGCTGCAGCAGGACTGCGTGGGAGCGCGCGAACATCGGAGAACTGAAGTCTCATCCCGAGAAATGCACACAGCACAGTGCTCAGGGCCACCAGTGTTGCACAGGGACGGGGATCAGGGCAGAGCAGAAGGGCACAGGACCTGACTCTGACCCCTGGTGGCGGGGAGGCCCCTGTCAGCCCCAGAGAAATAAGGCAAGGGCTGCAGATAAAGGCAAGGAAGGAATTCAGTGGTGAAAAAAGCTCAAAGGCAAAGTCGCCAAACGATAGAGTCAAATGTTAAAACAGAAACAGTGAAAAAGTTATAAACATATACAATGAAGTGAACATTTGAAAGATTTTTTTCCCCAACCAGATGGGCACAGGTTAACATGACCTTATTCAGCCCCAGGAGAATGAGGAGATGTTGGTACATTTTCATCTTCCAGCAGTGACCACAAATACTCCTTCAGAGCACTTTGGTAATGAGTTTAGAATTCACTTGCACACACACTGCAAGTCCAGCTGGAAATTCATCTCACATGGCACTGTGGGGGAGTCAGGGTAGTGGAACTATGCATAACAGGGGGACTGGAAACAACCCAAACGTCCCCAGGCGTCTTCTCCATGGAACTGGTACATTCAGGCGCCTGCTAGAATGAGGCGGATTACACGTAATATGAATTCGATCATTCATTAACTGAAAGAAACTTCAGTATATTATTTTTATGAAAATACTTATAAATATACAATTCCAATTTTATGTATTTGCCATTGAATACAAAATTAGAAAAATATACACATTTTCAATGTGGAGTTGTCTTTGGGTCCTAGGATTATGACCAACTTGTTTTAGGGTTTTTTTTATTTTCCTATATCTGATGATTTCAAAATACAGGAAAGTAAGTCCGCTTTAAGGCCAAGCCAAAGACCTTGAGTTCCCTTTGCATTGGATGAGTACTCACAATAGATTAAGTGGGCAACTGGAATGATCGGATTTGTCGAAGTATTTGCCGTGAGACAAATGAAAATGTTTGGACGTTTGATTTAGCCAACGATTTCCTCCATGCTGCCTGATGTGCTGAGACCCTGTTACTTCCTTGGGTGATCTGCAGAAGGCAGGGAGACCCCACCATCCATAGTGTGAGGCGGCTGGGCCAAACCAGTCTGCGTCCCCACAGCTTGGCCGCGCTTAGCCTGGGCACAGGGGCCGGGCGTCAGCACCCACAGAGGAGCCGGACGCCTGCTGTTCTCCTCTTCTGTGTGTTTGTTACTGGGATCTCTAAGGTTCATCGAAAATGGGATCAAACTTTCTCTGACTGCTAAATCAGTCTGCCACTGACAGCATTGAGGAAAAACAGCAGCCGCCAGGCTGAGGAAGTGGCTTCCTGTAAGGTTCTGCTTGACACGTAGTTGAGAGAATCCTGGTGAATTACTGACATGCCATTAACGTTTTCAATACTGTGCTTGCTAATTAAAACAAACTCCCTCCCCCTGTACCACCCAATGCCGTTTCCAGTGACAGTGAGGAAGAGAGGCACATTTGATGTTGCTTTAGAGACTTCAGAACAGCAATGAAAACCAATGGGGACGCGCATGCGATCGGACCGCTCCCAGCTGAGCTCGGCTTGCTGCAGGGTTACGCTTCTGCTGCCAGCATCACACAAGCCAGCGCAGCGCCCAGACCCAACGTACCACGCGGCTCAGGGAACGTCTGTACAAAGCCCTGATTGGGCTCGAATTTAGTGCAAAGTCTTTATTGGGCTTTTCATTCACTTTGGCCCAGGTGACTACCCTAAAGCATGGTGTTAAGATGACAGTTTCTCCACAACCAAGAATTCCATGCCAGACACTGCTTCAAGCCTCCAGGAATCCAGAGGCAGCCTTGGAACAGTCGTCCTGCAGCCTGAAGCCAGACCTGCGCACTCTCTGAGCCTGGTTTCTTCTTGAAAATGAAAAGCATGTATGATTTAAATCTTAGTGTGAATACACAGTGCTGAATTCAGCTTACACGGAGACAGGTTTAACACTGATACATAATCCAGCTCTCATGTTGGTACTAGTGATGTGTCCTTCATGTTCCAGTAGGAGGTACAGGAGGTTTTGTCTACTTTACCAAAACAGCAACCAACAGAGCTCATGTTTATATGAGCACAATTCAAGTTGGGAATTGTATATATGTCCTTTTAATTAGTTTATTTTCCAAACCTCAGTACTAAAAATGGTTCATATTATTGAAGAGTGACCCTGTCATCAGAACATGTGTAGATAAACTGGGTGTCAGACCGGTTAACTCAGTGTAAATACTGATGGTTTTCACCCAATTCCTTGGCAGAGGAGTTCATGCCTTGGACTAAAGCGCTGAGCTCAGAAATCTGAGAGTGCGGACTTTCCCCTCCAGAGGGTGTGGAGGAGCAGGACCGTCTTCCAGAACACAACAGCGCCATATGCAAGCAATGTTTCTTGACACTGCGGACAGCTATGCTAGAAGAGCCGTGCACTTATAGTTACTCTGTTCATTCCCTGCCCCTTGGTACTGCACCGTGAAGGAAGTCCTAGATGTCCTGGAATGCCAGCGCTCATCACCTGGCTGGGGAGAGACAGTGCGTGCTCTTGATCTAGGAAAGTGACTGTGAGGGAAGTGGGAAAGAAGCAAGTCGGAAGGCCTCCTGCAGAAAGCAGACTGCCTTAGGAGACCCCCACCAACCTCTGCACACCAGGAAGTGACCATAGTTCCTCTGTGCAGCAGCAAAGGTGAAGCAAACACAAGTCCTCACATTTGCCTCTTTTTGCTGCTGAGAGCTTCCTACCATCACGTGCTTTCTCGGAGAGGGGAAGGCAAGGGAGAGGCTCCGGCTGCCCTGGGCTGAGGAGTCACCCAGGCCAGAGACGCACAGAAAGCCACCAAGTCATGAGCTGACGTAACTGGGAAAAGTCACCAGAGTAAGGGGCGTTTTGTTAGCAGCTGAAGGTAAATGACTCTCTCTCTGTCTCTCTCTCTCTCTCCCTCCCTCTCTCTCTCTCCTCTCTCTCTCCTCTCTCTCTCTCTCCCTCCCTCTCTCTCCTCTCCTCTCCTCTCCTCTCCTCTCCTCTCCTCTTCTCTCTCTCTCTCTCTCTCTCTCTCTCTCTCTCTCTCTCTCTCTCTCTCTCTCTCATATGCCTTAGCGTGATTTGGAAGGCTAGCCAGTTGCGGTAGTGAGAATTCAGCCACAGCTTGACCTTTTCTCCTATAGCCAAGCGCTCCCCGCAACATGGACTGCGCTGTCTGCTACCGGAGGAGAAGGCCGCTCCCTGCCTCGCACACCATGGCTGAAGCCTAGCATACCTGATGGTCCTTCCTGGGTCAGCCTCCACGGTCCAGGTACAGTGCAGGTTGTTGTCATATGGGGCCGGGTAGCCAGGGGACAAGATCCGTCCAGAGGTAGCTGTGTGGATGTGACCTCCACATTCCGCTGCAAAAGACATAGTTGGGGTCCGTGGTCTGGGTTTCTTTTGGTTTTCACATTTTCCCCAGGGCCTGGCACAGGCCAGGAGAATATCCTACCACTGAGTGACCTCTCAGCCCTTTTCTGTTTTTATTTTGAGACAAGGCCTCACTAAGTTGCTCAGACTGGCCTTGAACTCGTAAATCTCCTGCTTAGCCCTTTGGGGAGCCAGCATCACAGACCAGGGCCAGCACATCTAGGTTCAGTTTCACTTTTAAAAAAGAAAACCATCCTGTCTGCATTACAGACTCAGGGAAAAGCCACAGTCCTCCACTGCGTCAGTTTTGTCTCCTTCCCCACCTTTACCTTGACGGAGAGCTTCTACTCCCTGTGAGATTCATACTGCCTGTGTCACAAGGACACACTCACACGGTAGTCCCAGTAATAACTGTGCACAGGGGCTTTTCTTTCAAACCGGAACGCGCACTCACACACACACACACACACACCCTCCACTGTCTTATTAGCAAGCGGGAACCTAGCGATTCCTCCTCTTCCTCTGCTGTGGGGAAGCCCACCCATGCAGGGTCACTTTGGGCCGCTCTGCAGAGGCTCTGGCCGCCCTGGGACTCACCTACACAGGAGGGCACGGGCTTGTCCCACACCCTCCGGTCCCCACTGAGACAGGTGAGCGTGCTGCTGCCATGCATGGCATAGCCCGGGTTGCAGCTGTACAGGACCACGGTGTCCGTGAAGTGGCCCTCATCTCGGATCCGGTAGCCGTAGTGGGGGCTGCCAGGGTCCTCGCACTTCACCAGATCAAAACCTATGAGAGAGAAGCAGAGAACGAGTGACCCAGGGCCCACAGCCAGCCCGAAGTCAGGGTGAGGGAGGTGGGGAGGTTGCCCCTCTTCACCCTGAATGCAGGGAGGCTGAGGAATCCCTGTGTCTCAGCCCGGTGAGCGGCGCAGTGGTCTGCGTTCTCTGACCGAGAACCACAAGTGCCTCTACATGCACAGATGCACTAGCGCCCATACACACACCCTGCGGGATGCCGAGCGTCTGGAGAAAGGAGTAGCCCCGGTTTGTCGCTGTGGCGATGCCTCCCGTCCTCTGTGACGCAGGGCGCTCACTATGGCCTTTGTTCAGAGCACACAGATGCCACCAGTGTAAGGGCAGCACTCGCCCTGGACGTCACCGTGAGGGCTCAGGAGTGCACCGCCACAGGCTCCCGCTGGCTTACAGATTCTAAAGCTCACGCCATTGTTCTGAACGTGCACCTCTCCACAGGGAGAGAGCACGCTACCAAAGCTCTAAACTCCCAAACCTGCATTGCTTCTAAAATTACCTAGAGGAAACATTTCCCTCGGCCCACGAGCTTGCCTTGAAACTTCTATTGGGAGCAAGAGAGGAAGAAGGAAAACCGAACAAGGGAGCAAATACAGACGGATCAGTAAAGATGCCGCCAAACCTGCCCTGGCTTCATTTTCCAACAATCACCTTTGTGTGGTTTTCCTCTGGCTTAATCTGGAAAGTTGTTTATAAGCATGGACACCCTGCCAGCAACAGAGAGCGGGTTATTATGGAGGCGCAGTCACCTCGCCCTGCTGAATGCTTCTCCTGACACTTTTATGGTTTCTTCAAAAGGTCACTTAGGAGCTGATGGCACACAAAATTTATTTTGTATAAAGCCCTACACTTGATTCCCGAACGCTTCTTGGCCGACCCAAACATATGAAATACATTTTTCCCTGCCAGGGGTTGGGAAGTATTTGGCCTTTCCAGAGTTGGGTTTCCAGTTATTAACTGACCGAGGAGAGCTTTGTTCTCCCAGGGCTTCCCAGCCTGCGATCTTCCAAGCGGGGCCACAGAGGGAGCAGCTGGTACTTCTGCCTGCGGGAGCCGTGGAAGCACAAGACAGAGAGCTCATGGCTTCCGGTGTGGTGCGTCCTGGGCAGCAGGAATAGAGCTTGGACCCCCGCAGGGAACCATGGTGCAGCCTCACCAGGGGCCAGCCGCTGACAGACCCAGCCCGGCCTGTGGGACCACCCCGAGCCCTGCCTCTGTCCACGTCTGTAGGACCCCGGCTGGGAGTGTGGGCTCTTTCACACGGAAATGAACCGAGCTTTGCTTGTTGTGTGTGCAAAGGGCAACACACAGCCATCATCCAGTGACACACTCCACACTGCTTCTCAATGTTGGCGCAAAGATCTGAACTGATGCACAGCGGCTGAATTCTGAAGAGGCGAAGTAGAATGCTGAGGTACCTGTGCTGCACTGTTTCAGGACAGGATTTTACTATGATTTCTTCCAAATTGAGTTTTTAAAAGATAGTGTATACACAGTGTCTGTCTGGTAAGTGAAAGGTCATGAGTACCATCCCCAGTACAAAAAATAAGTAAATAAAATAAAATAAAACATAGTGTATAAACCTACAAAGATGTTTCTCCAAAGAAGAGCTACTTCTGTTATAATATGAATTGAAAAGACTTTTAAATGATTACTCTTTAGACTGCTAAATAGTAATAACTTGAAAAAATACAGAAAGTAAACTTGACTTACAACCACTAGTCTGTAAGGAAAGTGTACAAATTTCATTTCTGTATTTTTTATGCCACAGAAGCTTAAATCCTCAAGTTATTTCTGTCAAAACATTATTAAGAGTTACAGTCAAATGTTGAATACTTAATAATCCTATTTTTCTGCTTTCCCATCATTTCTTAAGTCATAAGCACAAGAAAGACACAGTGAACAAAATGTTCTAGTCAAAACAGGATCCAAACATCAGCTGGTGAAATCCCTCCTCCAGAGCTTCTGAGTAATTAGCCATTCTTAACATTCTTAAAACTTAAATCCTCTTCTAAGTCAGCAAATACTGAAGCTATAGTAAGCTTCTGTTTATCTGTCAAGGATTTGGGCTAATTCGTGTCTCCAAAGTAAGTAAAATTTTTCCACGTATAGAATTGGTTTCCAACTTAACCCTGTTTGCATGTCCCGCTGGGAGTAAGGGCAGTTGTGGGGTCTCCAAGCCTGGATGAGAAGGGGCAGCATGGCTGAGGGAGATGCTTATTATCTGTGGGTTTCTGGACTCTTCTTCCATGAGCAATGAGATATTTATGCACTTATAGAAACCTACTGGCTCACAACTTTACCTAGGACATTTCAGTTTAGATGATTCCACAGTTTGGTTAAGTAACAATTGAAGAGAAATTGTCACCTACCAAAATATGGACCTTATTTTCACACATACATGAGGGAAAAAGAAGAATTAGTCTGAAAAAAAAATCACTCATTTTATTGACTTTATAGTCATCTGCAAAGTAATGGAGGTCAGGATGGTGGTCATTGGCTAAACTAACTTTGAGGTTCGGTTGAGGGATAAAGTTAATTAACACCAAGGTTCCTCAAATGATTGGCTGACCTGTGTTTTAAAATACAGCTCTGATTGTCGAGATGAACCTGTGTGTGGTGTGCATGTGTGAGGGTCTGCGCGTGTTAAACTATCGATTATGTGTCTACGGCATTCTTGATTCTACCTGCAGTTGGTGTTAGATGGTTTGTTACCTACTTTTTCATTTGACTCATTCCATTTCCCCGAATAGCAAGTCTCATTATCATGTTTATTATTTTGTGATTAGGTGAAGCATCCCTATGGAAAACTTCTCAAAAACACTTCTCAAAAAAACTTCTCAAAAACACAGCACCAAATATAATATTTACCAAACCGGAACAGAAATGCAAACTTCTGAGCTCCAGGTTAGATACCAACAAGCAAGAGTAAAATCTGGTAACTAAAGTCACTCTCCATATCTCTGGAGCCCTTGTGTTCTTTTATCAAATGCATCCTTAGGGTAGGAGAACTCCAAGAGTCAGCCCTGAAATGGTTCAGGGTTCTAGGTCTGCTGCATCCATCCAAGATCTGGGTTCCCTGATCATTCAGTCTGCACCAGTTCTGAGAAGTTTCCATGCAAGATTTCAGATTATTCACTGTTCTCTGATGTTTGAAACTCGGGGTCAAAAACTTGGAGCAAGTTCAGGGTGAGACAACTTCTGGGAGGTGGTGGAAGCAGACAGCAGTAATCTCACGCCAAGCTCATCACACCGGACAGGCTGGTGGATGTCCCTTGAGCACCCCTGGTCAGAACATGGGGTCAGGGCTCCGACTCGCTCTCCAAGAGTTGCTCATTGTGGTCTGAGCTGGGGCACTCCCCGACATGGAGGCTGACCCTGCAGGCGAACCGCAGCATAGGAGTGTGACGACACCCAGAGTCTGGACTAGGGTGAGTGAGAAGGCACCAGAGGAGGCTGGGGCTGGGGTCGTGCTGCAGAGAGGGCAGGACAGGTCCAGAAGAACACACAGAAGCACTCACCTGCGGACCCCAGACAGCAGCGGCACAGGGCAGGCACTGGGGGTGCTGCTGTCTCAGAGAGAGAGACTCTTTGGGGCAGCCTGCACTTCCTGCTGAAGAGGCAGGGCTGCGGGGGGCATGGGCGCAGAAGAAGGGGGAGCTGTGGAAGACCCTCAGCCTCCTGAATGACATACCTTAGGCAACATATACTTCCAAAGACCCTGCTCTGCCTCAGACATTTGGCCGGATGCTGACAATAGGAAAGTGGCCTCTGTCTTAGGTGGGGGTGGCCCACAGTCTGCAGGCTGCGAGCTGACCTGGAACAGGTGACACCCGATAGAGGACAGGGTGCATGAACTGTGCACACAGTGGGTATGGGCATTTCTCCTCCATACCACAGCCTCTCCAGCCGTGACCTCAGCCTTGCCCGCAGGGCTCACAGCTGGATGGGAGAGGTCACTGCACCACTGCAGGACACTGCGGGAGGACGGAGGGGTCAGCATCAGTGTGCAGGAGGCCACCAGGGGAGCAGCTGTCCAGCTGGAGCTGCACAGTGTGGGTGCCAGCTGGGCAGAGCACAGAGCGGCCCAGGCACAGGCGGTCACACAGGTGACAGGTGGCCGCTTCTAAGTGCACCACCTGCCCTTCCCAGGGGACACGTGGCTGACCGGAAACCATGCGGCATGCTGACTGATGGTTCCCTCAGGTATGTGAACACACAGAGGGCACGCACACACACGTGTCCTGTTCACACGAGCAGTCAGGACACAGAGGTGGATCCAGCCCACCGCATTCCATGTCCTCACTTAGAATTCATCTTCAGACTCTCCTGAATGCAAACTAATGACCTCATCCATCTTACCTTCAGACAGTAATTCAAAACGCAGTGTCTTCCTGGAGGGATCTGTTGGTTTTTTTTTTTTTTAAGCAATTAGTGTTGAATCTAGACTAATGTATCTAAACATAGAGACCACAGGAGTTTTTATCTTAAACTCTGAAGCCCACTAGTTTGTCACGATGCCTTGGCTGTTCTGATTAATCAGCACTGGTTCTCTAGAACCTCACTGGAGGAATGTGCAGTGCCGTAGCTAAATCGGAGGGAAAACTCTTCACATTCTTAAATAACTCAGCCTCAAAATGAGATACGAATTAAAGCTAGATTGAGTATTAGGTTCGCTGGCTTGGGAAATTAGATGCCAATATAAATAGAATGATGTACAGGATAAAGTGGAAAGTGGAAAATGGTTTTGCCAGTGTAACACAAAGCCAAAAAGAAATATATCTAAATTATATTATAATGTAGCTTCATATTCTTAAAACACCAACACATTTTAAACAATTTTTAAGGAAATATGAGCATTTCTGTAAAACTGAATCATGTAATTATTTTCGAAGTTAGGAATAGGTTCAGAATGTTTAACCCTTGCTTTGTTTTTATTTGGCTTTGGCTCTTACTATATTTCTTAATAAAATGTCAATCTATTAAGCATAAATGATGAGACAGTGGAGGGGCCAATTCGCAGCCATCTCCCAGCTATTTCCAGCAGGGTCCCTTCTTGGTCCTGCAGGCTCCTGGCTCACCAGCTCGCGTTTCCGTTGTCTGAACCTCAGTGGTGCTTGTGTTTCCGTTCACCTGCTTTCCTTATGTGCATACTCACGTCACCGTCTGATGCTGCCGGCACCCCGGGGCTCTGCTCCGCCCTGGTCGCCCGTCCCGCCCGTGCTGTCCCTTTCCAGCAGCCTGACTGGAAGCTGGCTATGCTGGGGTCCTGACTGAATGGGAGAGGCCCAGGGAAGCCCAGGCCCTGCCAGAGCATGGGCCAGAGCGAGAAGCTTCTGAGGCACGAAGTGAACGCTGGGAAGTCAGGAAGTGCGGGGAGCACTGGGTGCCTTCCAAGGAAATGGCCCTGTCCCTTGGAGGGGACACCGACCTCTTAAGGACACAAACCGTGCCCCACTGGTTCCCCTGGAGCCGCCCCACTGGTTCCCCTGGAGCCTCCCCGCTGGTCCAGGGAGGTGCTCCTCCTGGGCGCCCCTCCATTCTGGGCGCCATCTCTCATTCTGATAACCACCTCCGAGTAATACCTGTCTCTTCCCAATCCTGCTTACAGAGTCATGCGAATTTTCCAAAAAGAAAACAAACAAAACCTAATGGGACTGAAAATCATTTTTAAAGCTTCACTGAGTGTTTTATTCTTCACCATTCATTAGAAAGTCTAAGTTTTCATTTCCCTGGGAAACTTTTTGATGGTAAGTGAGGAGCAATAAACATGTCCATGCCAAATTCCCCCGGAAACTCCTCCATCCCTCAGGAAGCCTCAGGACCCGACCCGCTGGCTCGCTGCCTTCCGCTCCCACTTTTGTTCCTGTTTCTTGGCCCTCAGTGGTCTGGGAGAAGAGCGAAGTTTCTCTTGGGTGGAGCTGTCTAAGCATCGCAGTGCCCAGTGAATCTGCTAGAATGACTAACAGAGGGGTTTCCCCGGCAGGAGAGAGCCTGAGGCCACAGACTTAGAGGCCCCAGAGGGGACACAGAGGACAGAAGAGATAGGACCCAGAGCCTTCCCAGGACAAGTGGCACCCACCATGCCTCATGGTTTCCAGGAGTTAGAGGGATAGAGAAGCCAGGCTTGGCCCTGCCCGCGTGTGATCCCAGCACTCTGCGAGGCCGCGGCAAGAGATTTCAGGTCCAGCCCATGCTACACAGTATAATGATGTTTGGAGACTCTATCTCACAATAATAATTAAAAAAATACAAAGGGCTGGAGATGAAGCCCAGCACAAAGATCCTGATTCAATCCCCAGTACTGGAAAAAAAAATGAATGGAGATGGAATGGAGATGTGTGTTTCTTCCTTCCCTCGTATGCAGAGACATTTATCCTCTATTAAGGAAAACGGAAGCAGCGTGAGAACACTGAGCTCGTCACGAATAAACCCAATAGCTAGAACCAGCCACTGCGTGAGCAGCACGTGTGAGGGAGCCGCACCCCAGGGCGACCGCACCCTTGGAGCTGCAGGGGCTCCGCCAGGAGGGAGGCTAAAGAGGGCACAGCCTGCGGCGGATCTGAGGGTCTCACCCTCCAAAGGACTTGGCTGAGCGACCAGTCCCGCTATTGAGTGCAGCGACGCCTGCTGGTCGGTCCTGGTGTGGCAGCTCCACCAACAGCCAGGCGTGCCGCTGCCGCTTCTGCACACCTGAGGCACACGCTCAGCTTCACGAAGTGATCAGCCACAAGCCCACATGCAGAGCACGCAGAATGTAACCAAACGTCCCATCAGCTGCACCAAGCGCACGAGCCCAGTCTCCTCCCAAACCCGCACTTCTCTCGCCGTGGAGCGGGACCCACACAGCTCTTCCTCCGCGGCTGGAGCCCCCCTCTGCTCCTGGGACCGGAGCCAGCAGTGCCCTGTGCTTCCAGGGCTCCCCTGGACGGCTGTCCTGCCCCGGGGCCCCTGAGCTGCTGCCTGGCCTGGGGCGGTCATCTGCTCACAGCCACACTCGCGCCCCAGGCTGCCCCCTGGAAGCCCGCGGCTGCAGGGCCCTGCTGGATGCCCTCCCGCGGAGCCTCCCCACACCGCCTCTGTTCCCGGGCCCCTCCGTCACCCTGGTTACTTCCAAGTCCTCCTCCAGACAGGCAAAGACTTCTGCGGTTTCTATCCTGCACCACCCTACAGGAGCGTCCTCGGACCCTGGGGACAAGGTGGTCACTGTTGACCACACGTCTGGATAGGTCCTGGTGCTTAGTCACAATGAGAGACATTCCTGTCCCGATGCTTAGTCTGTGTCAGTGCAGCTCCAGACAAGAAGTCTGTAAACTGCAGTAAAACAGCAGCCTTCTAAGGGTTCCAGTGTGGGCTTCAGAAACAGGGTCCACCACTGCCGCACACAGGAAGAAATCAGTGACTTGGCGTTCAAAATCAGGAGAATAAATGTATGGTTTTCAAATTCGAATACTTCCTGATCTCTACAAAGTTTGGAAGGTTTAAGAATATCATTCAATCAGAAAAATGCCGTGAGCAGATTTCAGAAAGGATTCAGTAACGGTAGTTACAGAGCAGCGATGGAGCTATGGTTTCCTATTTCTGCCTAAATTGATTTTCCAGAGAGAGAATCCCATCTGCTCTCATTACGTGCTGACGTGGAAATGGTTGGTGACACTTGTACACGTTACAGTAGATATTTGCATGAATTATTTTACATTGCATGAAACCCAGTACAGAAGTCTTCAGTGCTTGCAATACAAAATAGTATTTTGTTCCGTGTGAATTTAGTCAGAGGACGACGCATGAACTGACAAGAATTTCAGTTTTTCATCTCCAGCAACCTAACAGTAAATTTCCAATGACAGTTGTCTTCCACTTTTTGATGAACATTTTTCTTATTTGTAGTTCCTATAAAATCATCCGATTGCTGCAGGTCTAGAAGGACATCTTCTGCTTTTTAAACGCTGGTTGAGTAATTAAGGGCTCAAATGACAGCAGATCCAGGATCCATGAGTGACACTTTCTGGGCGATGCCTTCCATCGCACGCTGTGTTCGAGTTACCGCAGGTCTTCAACGTGCGTTTCGCTGGCAGAGATGCAGAGCGCGCCTCTTTCAACAGAGCCAGCTAAGTGACAGGAGGTCCCTGGCCGCTGGCGCCCAGCTGTGGTCACATGCAGAGAGGCCTGGGGGTGGCCTCCCTCAGTCCCACAGGGCAGGGCTGGAGAACAAATGTGGATCAGACCTCGGCAGCCACACCCACCCGGAAAGCTTCAAATCTGCCACCAGACATGTTTCCTGCTCTTCTAGAACAAAATCATGTCCTCGTTTCATTTTGATTTAGGAAGTTGTATGATTCCTAAATAAAGTCCCCTTTTATTCCGCAGAACTTAATGGCATGGAAAAGGCCTCTGTCCATGGCAGCCCTGAGGTCAGAGCACGTCCACCCGTCCCTCATCTCAGCTCTGGTCATGGACATTCCACCCACCCTTGCCCTTCCTGCCGTGAGCTGAGGAGTGGACTGCACAGTTTCCAAAGAGCAACTCACACTTCGCTGGCGTCTGTAAGCTGTGCTATACCTGTCACTACAAGGTGAAAGGTCCAGTGCAGAAATCAAGCCATGTCAAAATTCATCTACCTCCGAAGAAGGTTTATTTCTCTTTATTTTTGCAATATGCAGCCTCCTCCATTTTCCATGTCCACAAGTAATGATTGCCAAGGCCAAGGGTGTGGAGTCAAGCTCAGCTCTTCCCTTTCTCTCCTAGTCCAGTCCAAACGGTGCTGTAAGGAGCTGCAAGGTTCAAGTTCTTGAAATCAGCACAAAAGTGTTGAAATCCCTTTCAGCAGTGGAAAAGGCTTTGATGTTTAACTTTCATGGAATTTCAAGATGAAGAGTCTCCAAAAGCCATTGCTTATGGCAGAAGAGAGCCCTGGCATGTGGTGGGCAGGCTGGTGCTGTGCACTATGCCAGGAGGAGCACACTCCTGCCAGTGCCCAGGGGGCCCAGGCCTTCGCCCCACCCATCCCACTGAGCCGTGCCCCGAGGCTGTGCGCGGCCATCCCTGGTGCTGACTGTCCAGCGCTGTTCATGCGTCACTCCAGACTCTGGTGAATCTCGAGATCCGTATTCCAGCCGTCTTCCTACTTCTCTTATGTCCCAAGATGTAACAGCCAAGTGTTGGTTTTCAGCGGATGGCAGCGCTTTCTAAAATGTTTGCTTACCTTGGAACCAAAAGTATTTGATGAAGTTTAGAACTCCAAATAGCCTTCAAATGTCCTTATGTCAAAATTGGCGGAATGCAGAAAAAGAATCATTTTGAATCTGAATAAACAGAAGAACTTTTTTTCTTTTTAAGGCATAGTGAAAGATGCCAAAACACAAGTAAGAAAAACCAGACGCTGGCGATCCATGATAATTTCATTCTGAGAGCAAGTCCAGAATCTGAGAATTCTATTTTCCTGAGAAAGATGCTTTGTAAATGCAATATATCCATGACTTACTAATGCAATAACTACCACTTTTTATTACTCCTGAAGAATAAGAAAAAACCTGTCAGCACCCTCTCCATGATATTCTACATTTTACAGCATTGGTGATGTCATCTGTTGCCTCCACTGTATTTGTCACTGTAGTCATATGTTTTGCACTTAACCCCTATAATTAAATCATTATGTCATTCTTCTTTCAGTCCTTTTGTCTTTCTCAAAGTTGTGGAAGTCAGAAATGTACTCATCAATTCTGAATGATGAAATGACAGTCGTGTGTGTCCATCCTCAAGTTATCACAAAATAAAGGGGGGCATGGATTATCTCAGAAAAAAATGATTGCACCAGCTAAAGCTCTTCAGGAAGGAAGCAAAGTCCTCTCAGGCCACTCAGAACTGAGCACAGGCAAGGAGCTCTGCAGGACTGTGGTCCTGAAGAGCATCCTAGGATCCCTAGAGACAACACTCAGGTTGACACAGGTTCACCCCTGCTGTGACTTCATTGTGGTTGTTTGTATAACACTGTGAACTATTGTATTTTACCTTGTTCATGATACACAGGTCAGTTAGTCAATCAGCAAAGGTGACGAAGCATCCAATTAAAAGCAAGAGATTGGAGTGTATGCCTGGCTCTGCCTTTTGTTCACCTCTGAAACTGAGTAAATCGATTAAGCGTTACCATGGGTCCCTTTCCTTCCTTAAAGGTGCTGTGATACTGGCACCTCGAAGCAGCTGCCAGAGATGGTGCTCAGATTCAGACAGAAGCTACCACAGGATTCAGGTTCAAGCCCCCTCCTGGAAGATCCTCAGGCGAGGCACTGAGCACTCACCACTGTGTCTTCCAGTGACTGAACATTTGTTCTGAGGCGCATCTGAGAATGCGCACGTAAAAGTACCCTGCCCCACAGCAGCCGCCAATCACGTGCTGGGACTGGGGATTCCTTTAGGAAGCCAGGGGTGGGGTCCTCTCCTCTTCAGGAAGTTACCATGTGGGGAGGCACAGCCCTCCTATGGGTTCCCCAGCAGCTGAGTCTCCGTGGCACCCCAGTCACTGCTATGGCCTTCCAGGCGGCCGTTCTGCCGAGGCTGGTCAGACTCAGAATGGCTGCGTGAGATTTCTTCTCTCCTAGGAGCAGACGCAGATGGGATGTTTTGAGCCCTGGGAGGTCTCAGTTCATGCAAACAGATGCTATGTCCGGGTGTGTTCGCAGGAAAGGACCTCAGAGCTGCAGTCAGGACACGTGCCTCCACCGGGTGACACTGAAGTCGGAAGGTAACTGCACGTCCTCGCCATGTTATCTCTCACACAGTAAGTGCTGAGAGCACATTTTTTCTTTTAATATGCAAATCATGTTTTTAAAAACACCCTCATGGAAGTGTATTATAAATCAACTTTTTTTGTTTCTTTACATTTGGAAGTCTCCATGTTGTATTTAATACTAATTCACGGGAGAACTGTTTCAGTGGCAAAACATGAACTAGAATTAATCTGGCATGAAAACAGTGTAGTTAGAGGCATCCAGCTCACTGTTGGGAAATAGAGCTAACTATACAGACACATAACTTACACAGGAGCCAAAAGTGTCTTCACCAATTTGTTTTCCTTTGACTTATCTTCTAATTAAATGGTGACCTGGTAGATACTCTGGTTAGACTCCTGCACCTCCAACTCCAGGCTCTCCTCCTGCACCGTGTGGGACCACCAGCACCAGGGACCACCAGCTCTTCCAGGGAGTTTGCATGACCTCAGCTTCTACCAGGTGGCTTGGAACGTGGTAAGCGACTGAGACTTTAACTGGCCCTGGGCCCTGGACACTTCCTGCTCCTGACAGAGGCCCTGGGGCTGGCACCTCTCAGGTCAGACCCCACCTCCTGACCGCACCCTGCCCTACCTAGCAGTTGGAGCTGTCCACTTCCTGTCATGCTTAGGAAGCCACCTTGCTGGAAGTGCTACCTGGTCATGTGATTGCATGGCAAAACCTAAGGCCCTTACTTTCTTGAACAGGGGTCTTGTCCTTGGACTTTTTCTCTGTCTCCTTCTCTGGTTGGCAGTCCTATGTCCTAAGTGCCTGTGAACACAGGCTCTGGCTCAACTATCCTGTCTGTGACCCCGCCCCGTACCTGTACCACACTCTGGTGCTGCCACTGGAGCTCTGCCTAGCTGTCCCTTGCTCTGTGGACCTCTTCTGAGCTGACCCGAGTCACTTTTGTAAGGTGAGGGGTCCACCTGTGGGATTGGCGTGATCTTGAATTGGTCATCAGTGCCAATCGTTTTGCGCTGAAGTCCCTGAAGAATTCTGAGCAGGGTGACACCCTTTCCAGGTCACCGGCAGGCTGCCATATATTTGTGATTTGTCTTCCTAGTACTACTTGTGAGATTAATTCCTTTTTCTTTTGGCCCCTAACAATGAATCCTTTAAATTCATCTCTTCTAATTCCATATCCTAGCATACTGGGCTACATGCCTGCCCTTTCTGCCTTTCCTGAAAATGCTGTTATTGTAAGAGTGATCATATCAGAGCTTAGTGAGAATAACTGCAAAACACTTGTGAAAGATGACATTCATATGAAATCAACAAGACACCAACAAAACCATCAAATAAAGTTGGTGTATGTCATACAAATTGTCAGCAGTTTGGGGAAAGATGATTCAATCAGATTGCTGGAATCGGAGGTACATGTGATGCTTGAATAAAGCCTTCTGTTCTTCAGTAACAGCCACAAAATCTTAAGGCCATTATATTATTCTGAAGATAAAATAACACCTGTCCTGTTTATTGTAACTGCCTTGGGCTCAGTATCCTGATGTGCTGGGATTTCACTGCAGGGGCCCGAGGGAAGAGAAAGACGGCAGCCTTGTGCAGGATCTGGGCTAAAGGAATCTCCTCGAAGCACAGGAAGTGCCTTTGTCCACCCGAAATTGGGCAGGGACCCACCATCAAGGACAGAGAGAGGGGCATGGTGTCCAATGGGACACAGCAAGCAGAAGTGTTAGCACGTGTGGTGGTGCATCTCTATAAGGTAAGTGCCCTGGGAGGCCGGGGCAGGGTGCTCACAGCTTAAGCCTCTGCAACTTAGTGAGCCCCTGTCTCAAAATAAAACAGCGAACAGGCTGGGGATGCAGCTCAGGGTGAAGGCCCTGGGCTCAGAGCCCAACCCTGCAAGACGACAAGAAGGTTTTACGCCCACGGGATGCGCAGTAACAGGAGGCTAAGCTGCGTTGGAGGAACGGCTCACCCAGGAGACCCTTCCCGCAGGCCAGGGGAGCCCCGGCCACCGGACCCCATCAGAGACGCTGGCTCCCTGCAGCAGGGTGCTGCTGGCAGAAGGGCTTGAGGGAGAGGCCTGGTCGGCCGGGGCAGATCTGGGAGGTTGTAGAGGGCAGCGCCCAGCGGGGCAGAGGAGGTGGGAGGGCTGCGGTGACCCTCCACGTGCCGCCCCAGGAAGCTCCGGGGTCTCCGCCTCTGGGTACAGGAGGCACCGACACCTGCAGATGGCGTGCCAGTCGGGCTGGGCCTGCACCCACGTGACTCTGCTCATGCAAAGAGGACCACAGCGAGGACTGTGGGGCACGGAGAGGTGGCAGCAGCTGCTTCTGCTCTCAGTGTCCTCTCCACAAAATCTGTGGCCTTTTCTTCCCAAAATGATGTGCACCCACCTGCGAGGTGTGCACCTGTGCCATGAATGATGCCTCCCCTCACCGTGTGGGCCTCTCCCCCCAAGGCTGCCCCTCCTGGAGTGGACACCGCCCCTGGGAAGATGCTGCCCAGCTGACAGCACAGCCAGGCCGCTACGGGGCAGTGACTGGAGCGGACCTACGCCCCTCTGCTTGGGGCTACAGGTCCACGGTCCCCGGACATGGGGCCCATCACCTGTTTGGGCAGTCATGGGATTGCCCTTTTCAAAACAATCAGAAGGGAAAAGTAGGTGTTTAGGTTGAGGAATGTGTATTAATACACAATAATCTGTTCACCTGGCAATTCATGACATAGATGGAGGGAGGGACTCAAGCTGGCTAAGATGGGCAGGGGACAGGTGAGTCACAGGTCCCTGCTGGGCAAGGGACAGCCCACCACGGCCAGACCCCTCATGGAGGGTGGAGGGGGCAGCAGCAGTCAGAGCCCAGCTGCAGAGTAAAACCCCACACAGAGGCCACCAAGGTGTCCCTTAGCCACACTCCTGCCCTGGCTAAGGGCCTCAGGACTAAAATCCAGCTGACCATTGTGACTCTGGCTGCAGACAAAACAAAAAGCAGAGTTAGGTAGCCATGGTGATAGTAGGCCTTGGACAGTCCCTCAGGCTCTGTGTGGACACCGTGGTCCCTGGCCTGGCCCTGCAGGGAGGTGACAGGGCTGAGGTGACAGGAGCTGCCTTGGCAGGGATCCCGGAGCCCTGGCCCCTGCTCCTTGCTCTGTTCCCATCCTGGCCAGGAGGCGAGGGCTCTGCCCACTCGGCTTCCTGCTGCAGTGTGGAACTGCAGCTCACCACGGGCCTGTGACCCGGGCCTCCAGCACTGCACGGCTGTCAGGACCTTTGCTGCAGCTGCAGGAGACTGACCAACACCACGGCAGAGATGGCGTGTCCCTCTGACTCTAACCCCTCAGGCTGGCGGCGTCTGTGGGGAGAGGCCTCGAGGCGGGGACAGAATGAGTGCAGACACCATGGGGAGGGAGGGGACATCAGCCATCTGTGGAGGTCGCCTGGCGCGCTCCGTGTGGGCCTCCTGGGCTGGTTCAGGCCTCCATTGTGCCTGCCCGCCACACACAGAGGTCCTGAGCTGCTCTGAAGCTCAGAACGGACCACTCATGCCCTGCCTCCTGGCCGTGAGGGAACCTTCTCGCCTGCGAGAGCTGGTCCCTCACACACAGTGGTGGGTTTGTATTTGACGTCGCTTTGCTTCTTTCAGCAAGTTCCTAAAGTCAAGGTGGCATCCGCTGAAGCCCATGGCTCTGGGCTTTAATGTCCCGTGCCAGCATATATGGTAGTGTGCTCAGCGCGAGCCATCAATGCCCTTTAGTAACGGTGCCAAGGAGAACGGGAAGGACGGACGGGGCACACTGTAGAGCAGTGCCCAGCTCTGGGCACCCTCTGCCTTGCTCCACGTTCCATTGTCGCGGGCCTCCCTGGGCTTCCCAGGTCCTCTGCACACTGATATGAACAAGAGTCTGAGTGTGCTGCACCCAGGAGGGCAGCCTGACAGGCTGCTGGGACCACGGTGTCACAGCCCGGTGGCCCTCAGCAGCCTCTGTGTCTGCCACAGCTCAGCCCATGAGCCTTGCCCATCCTATTTCCAGGACGGATTCTGGATCTGGCATCCAGCAGGGTCACAGCCATGTCATCCCAGGGTGACACTTGGACAGACAGCCCAGAGCTTGCAGCCAGTTTCTAAGTGACAGAGGTGAAGGCGCTGCTCACCCAGGGCTAGTGCTGCCAAAGTGAAGGGTTAGGAGGCATCCAAGAGTTTGCTCTAAAACTTAAAGGCTGCAAGAGGATTGTTTATGCCTATCTGGTTCACTATGGCTTTTGTTTGAAAAAAAAAAAAAAACGGTTTGCAAACAGAAGCATTTGGCAAAACCTTGTTTTTGTTTGCAAACTGTATCAGGTGACAAAGGTAACCACAGTCATCTTCCCACACAAACACAAACCTGGCTGTCTTTTGCAAAATCATAAACCAAATTGAGTTTGTAAACCAAGGCACTGTTATGTGTGTATATATATACATAGCCACATGGCCATAGATGTGTATTTATGTTGTGTCAACATTGTCCAACTATTTAGGTATTCACATTAATTATGGATCTGAAACACTCAAACACTAATGTGCCTTAAGTAATGTAATTACCCAGCAAGAAGCAATTACAAGTCTTTTGAAAATGGTGATCGTCATTTCCAGAGCACATTTTAGGGATGAACACTTGACTCATGTGTTTGATCGCATGTGGGAGCTTGGGAGCTCTTAAACTAACACTTACCACTTAGACCTAGGAATTTAATACGAAGTTAATGCAAGTTAATGTCTCAGGCCTCGGTGCTGTTCGCCCGTGCTGCGGACATCTCTTCCCATGCGGCCGTGTGATCTGAGCCCATCTCCCTCTCAGACACAGGCCGAGAGGCTCTGCTGGGTCAGGGCTGCTGTGGAGGAGACCAGGGCAGCCGCCGGCAGCTCCTCAAGTCAGGCCCACTGCACTGAGAGCCAAATGCCGTTCGATGCCAATAATTCTTTCCTCTAGCTCCAGAAATCCTGTGCCTCTGTGCACTCAAATGCATCTGTAAAAACGTGCCAGGGAGCACGCACCGATTCCGGCTTTCTGGGTCAGGGTCAGGCAAACCTCCTCCGCCTGGGCCACTGCCAAAGAGCACTTGGGGCCTCTGCAGCCAGCAGGGCCCTGCAGAGCTGAGCAGAGCTTGTGAAGAAGGCCTTCTGGGACAGGGCAGGGAGACACACCGAGCAGGGCAGTCTCCTCTCCACCCAGTCACATGGGGTGAGAACATGCCCACCTTCCTGACTGCTGCCTAGACACCGGCAGGGGCCCAGGAACGCCAAGGGCAGCTCAGCCAGGCACCCTGGGCCTGGGCCTCCTCCCCGACCCTCCGTCCATCCATGAGAATAGAAGCTCAAGAGTTCAGAAGTCAAGAGTGACTCCCACCAGGAGGAGGAGGAGAGAAAATGCGGCCAGTTACCAGGGGTGGAAGGCAGCGAGGCTGGGCAGGAGGCTTTCTCCGGGAAGCAGGCAGGGAGGAGAGGAGGCAGACTCGGTAAGCTCCCAGCCGGGTGAGCTTGCAGAGGGAAGCCTGGAAATACGGAGGGAGGCACCCAGGCCAGTGGTTTCTGGTTTGTGGGGAACCATGGCAAAGAGCAGGCTCCAGCCTGAGCTAAGGCATCGGAGAAGGTTTGGTGGCAGGAGGATTAAGGGACAAGGTAGGTGTGCACGGGTGTGCACAGAGGCTTGTGCGCTGGATCAGAACAGCGGCTAAAGGGTGTCCTTCCCTAGGATCTGTTTCCCTCTAACACAGGAGCTGGCGGGGCGCCACCACGTCCAACAACAGCCACGCCAGGGGCTCAGCAAGCACGGTGAAGGCTTTTCACGCACGCTTTGCAGCGTTTCTGGGATGGAAATTCCGAGCAGAGGAATTCTCATAAAGAAAAACTACAGCTGCGAACTCATGCTATAAAATCCATTGTTACTAACTTACCATGCATACAAAGTAATTAAGAGGATTTCTATTGACTGAGTCTTGCAATGTTATTATCACAAAAGTAAAAAATTGGTTTTCTTAGAATATCAGCGAGTCTAATTCTATTTTTGCTCACAGTTTTTATATTCTTTAATCTTTGTGATTGCTCCAGCTAAGCGGGATTAGGGGTGATAAGGGCTCCTCTTAGCCACCTGGACTGGCCCAGGGGTGCTGCTTGTCTTTCTGGACTTGATTCACTCACTGGTCAAAGGTCAGCATCAGCTCTAAGGGTCACTCACATGATATCTAGAAATCCAAAGTTTTTAATCCCCTTTATCCTGGTGTCCATATCACACAGCTCCAGGATCATCAGATAAGCAATGAGTATTCTGTAGGTTTTAAGCATTATAACTGATTAGTTACCTTAGTTACAAGCAGCTATTTTTACCTTTATAACCAAAATTGTTATAAATAGCAGTTACTATATTGCAACCCCATCTTTTTGAAAACATTACTTCTCCTTTGTTTTTCCTCTCTTGGTTTTTCACTTGTACCCCTAAATTGTCATATTGATTTACATTATTATGAGCGCAGTACAGAACTCTACTTAACACCGTGAGCTACAGAGAAAGGCAGGGCTCTTCCAAGCCACTAACTGCCATGTTGGGAGAACAGCCCAGTGCCGGCGTTCACTTTTCCATCTGGGAAAGCGGTGGTGAATTCAGTACTTGCAGTAGTTATTCCTTCTGTGTGTGTTTATGCAGCTATGTGATTAGTTATGTACCTGCGGATATGCCGTGTCTGTGCCTTGGCTAGCAATATGGAACATTCACCGTCCATCTTCAATGCCTGTGTCTATGAGGTTTTGACAGTGAGCACTTTTCTATAATCAACAGTTTCCATCTCAGATGCCCTTCAGATCTGAGATGTTTTCTTTTCAGGTCCAGCTCTCTGATTATTGAACTATCCATGCATCTAAATCGATTCATTTCAGACTACTGCTTCCCCTAACGGGCCTACATGCACTGTTTGGTCGGCAGTGTGCAGAGTTAAACTGCGACTCAGAGCAAGAAGAGAAACCAGCACATGGCCGTCGCGCAGCTGCGGGCTGCCGTGGCAGTGGCCGGTGGGCGCTGCTTACTGGTGTAGGTCAGCTGGAAGCCGCGGTCCGTGCCTGAGCCATTGGTGTTGAACTCCAGCCACAGGTGGTTGGAGGTGCTGTTGAGGAGGAGCCCCAGCAGCTCGTCCCTCGTGAAGGCTCCCAGCGGGCGCGACGAGCTGTCTTTCCCGTCGTACACCTAATGAAAACGCACAGCGTGAGTCACACTGGTCCTTAACGCAGCCCTTTTGGCGGCTGTTCTAACAAAACATCCAGACGCTCAAAGGTGCAGCTCTGCACAGCATGGCCACTGGTCACACGGGTTTGGAAGCCAGCGGTGACAGGGCGAAAGCACCTGTGTCCTGTCCTCTCGGCTTTGCCTCTGCCACAGCCACCGCAGAGCGGGCCCACCTGGGCTCAGGCCACAGCCGCTCCCCCAGGGCCCTGAGGACGGTTAAATGTGTACCCGCGCAGCTCCGCAGAGGCGTCCAGAGTGGCCGAGACTCCAGCGGACACCGCCTGGCAGGCCTGGGTCTGAACAGGCACTGCAAACCGCCAGGCGGACCTCGGGCTTTGCAGAGGGTCCCACTGCTCGGGGCTGGGCTGCCCCCACCTGCTGTCCCTGCTCTGACCCCTCTGACTTAAGAACAGGGACCTCCTGTCCTGCAGGCCGGGCCGCAGACTCCTGTACCCCAGGAAAGGCGGTGCGCTGAATGTGAAAACCACCTTGCACCTACGGGCTTTTTAGATTGATGACAATGTATCATGGTATGATGACGAACATCCAGGTTTTTGTGCTAAAGAGACTAACAAAGGTCACCAAAGTCCTCCGTGGCTTCCGCCCGCCCTGCCCCGAACCCCTTCCCTCTCTCAGTGCGTGAGTATCCACACTTGTCTCTCAGCCGGACACACCCCCGTGCAGCCACAGAAAAGGAAATGCATTCACAGTGACCTGGAATCTGTCAGTGCAGCCAGAGAAGCACAGTCTGGTGGAGCAGAAGAAAACACCCTCTAACTTCTCCCCCCCAAAATGGGCAGAAGCTGTTTTTTAAAAATAAAAAAAATCACTGCTCAGCTGGACCTGTGGCTTCCTTCACAGCGTCCAGGGTGACGACACCAGGGTAGGACAGGTGTAAGTCAGAGGAAGGTGGTTTTGGGGGACATGCCAGGTCCCACAAAGGCAAGGGCCCCTCCCTGTGCCACGCATTTCTGTGTGATTCTTAGGAGCACAGGGACACAGGTGGGGCGGGAAAAGACCCTGGGAGAGCTCTTGCTCACGGGGGTGCCCAGAATGTCCCCATCACATCTGGGTCACAGGGACAGATAGCCTTAGTCATCTAATCAAACAGGAGCGGCACCATTGCCAAAGGGTTCACACCCCAGAACAGCCCGTTCTCCACCCACCAGCGCCTGGCTTGGCTGCGGGCGCACAGAATGGCCACCTGTCCACCACAAGGGTGCAACATTCCTGGCCGCTCTCCAGCAGCCATGTGGGCTGCAGGTTTGCTCTGGCCACAGAGCACAGCCAGGAGTGGGGCTGGCCAGCGGCTTGGGTTTCCGTGAGACTGACCTCCCCACAGGCTGCAGGAACTGCAGGTGTCTCCTGGGGATCCCCTCATCCGTGAACCCCCTTAGGTCTTAGAGGAGCCACCTGAGCCACCTGCCCCATAGGACTGAACAGGTGGTCAGACTAGAAAACACTGTGACACCCCACAGTGCCCGGGGGCAGGGCTGTCCCCGGCAGCCGGCCCTGGGCAGCCTCTGTGGAAGCCTTGTCTTCTGTGTCTGTGACACAGTGGGGACGAGTGCTGAGAGTCTGGAGACCATTCCATGGCACCAGGACACATTCAGGAGCCTGTGGACAGCCTGTGGCCCTCAGCCTATGGCCATTTAACTTGAAATATTTTTAACACTGCGATATTTGTTAGCTTACTCACAAAATCTACCCCAGTAAAACTCCGAGGCATTTTTCATGGCTGACGGTTTCCCTGCACTAAACGTGGTGGTGAGACACTGCTTTAGGGTTTGGTGCAGTCAGTGAGTCCGAGCTGCATGCCAGCAAAGCGGGGCCCGGGTTCTTCCCTTCCCGCCGTCCCAGCAACATTCACACGTGCAGCAGAAGCTCTCGCCGCTCACCTGCTCCGAGCACAGTTAGGAGTCACCTAGGGTTTGCTCAGAGCCGCACCAACTCCTAAATTTGAGGTCATCAAAGAATTTAGAGAATTTCTACTTACGCCTAACTTCACACATGTTTTGTAAATTAGTACGAATGTGCTAGCTTCCTGGCTGAGAAACACTTAATTACAGTGCTTCAGGCTGTCAGCATGAACTCCCCAAAAGACTGTTAAAATGAAAGAATAACCAGAATAAAACCACGCTACCAATTATCACTGCGCTGGGTGGCGGTGTCGGAGACTCCCTGACCCGCCTCCCTTGGCCTGGGCTCCCTTTCTCTGGAGCCAGCAGGGCTGGACCACAGGACTGTGGCCCAGCCTCAGCTGCCCACGGCCTTCCTCTCCGGGGCCCCGGGCTAGGTCTGCACTGCCGCTTTCCTGTGCTCGGGTGCTGGAAACAGTTACAGGAGTCGAGGGGCAGTATGAGAAGCCTCAGAATTCAGGGGCTCTTCTGGGTGGGGCATGTGCTCACACACCAAAGAGAGGCTGGGTGCCCGCTGCCCTCACAGGGCTCCTTGCAGGACGCTGCTTGAGGTGCTAGTGGCAGTGGCTGCACTTCCTTCCTCAGCAGAATCCTCTGACTCTAAATGTTCAGAGCAGAGAATAAACAGAAAGTATTGAGAATAATTGAGACAGGGTTGGCTTGGGGGCCCCGTATACTTTAATAATTGCTTTTATAGGCTACATACAAAGCCAGGACCTGCAGGAAGTTACACTGTTTAACTCGCAGAACAGCTGAGCGGGCTTCTCATTGCAGGTCCCACCACATGACAGCCGAGAGCCAGGCTTGCAGAGTGGCTTCGCTGGAGTAGACAGTCATGGGTGGGGGTCTAGGGTTATAGAAAAGACTGCTGCAAAGTCCACCAGACTCTACTAAGGGAGGCCTCATTAATTATACCTCAAGTCAATTACATGAATAAACAAGGACACACAACATAGAAATAAGCCTGTATCGACACATCTGTGTGCGGAGAGAAACAGGAATATGCATGGATGGATGGATGGAAGGAAGGATGGATGGGGATACATGACAGGACAAGAGACAAGTGATAGACCACAGATAGACGATACATGCGTGACTGACAGGCAGGGAGGGGAGGGCTGCAGGCTCCTGCGGAGGAAGGGACGGCAGCACAGTGGTAGGTAAGGCGGCTCTGTACCTTCAGAGTGTCTCCTTCAAACAGCTGGAAACTCTGCGCTCGGAGGTGGATTCCCTTGCCGGCTTCCGTCTCTATTTTATAGATACATTCGTGGTTATTATCATAATTGGATGGGAAATTTGGAGACAGTAACGTTCCTTCATTGCCTTTGACGCTTGCTCCACATTCAGCTAAAATAAATAGGACATTAAAACAGGATTCAAAGGTGGAATTATTTATTTTCCCAGACTAAACATTTCAACATTATGACTGTCCTCTACTGGTGTGGGGCTATCCTCAATGCGCTTTTAAAACCCAGATTAGTGACAGTTTTACTGGTCTACCACTGGACAGAAGGCATGCCATTCACCCCATTTCCAGAACCTGGTTTATTTTACTGGAGGGGCCCTTGCCGAGGGCAGCCGCGGGCCATCCCCTGGGGAGTTCCAGAAGGGATGGCCTGTGCTCTAGCTCCCTGAATCCTGGCTATGGCCCCAGTGGGTGACATGCCTTCTCCACACCTCTCCATGGGCTCACAAAATGGCCCGGTCAGTGCCGTGTGCCAACCACTGACGCGGCCTCCCTGCACTTCTACTGGGTCATGACCAGGACGTGTTCTGGGACAAGCTCTGAGGTGCCCTCTGCCCTGCTTCAGCGTGGACTCTGCATGTGCCTGGCACGGGGGCATTCAGTGCTGCCACTTTATTCTCCTCTCCCATGCCTGGTGAAAGGGGAGGGTGACTGACACCTAGCTCCAAGTTTGTAGAAAGCAGAATACATCTAGTCAGGCTAAAAGTGACAGTAAGTGTGACTGTGTTTGCTGTCATCCCCAAGGGACCCCGAGACCTGGTCCTTCATCCCTGGAAGTGAGTGGCTTTCACACTCTAGGCAGAAAATGGTGACGAAATGCAAAGTTACTACACAAGAGAGACTCAGGTGCTGTGGGCTCGTTCCAGGCCACTCCTGTGCCGGGCACCATGATCTTCATAAACAGCAGGACGAGCATCGGCATAAAGAGCAATGGCGAAGCCGGGGTCTGCACACCGCAGGGTGCTGCTCCATGAAGAACGGGAAGCGGAGTTTGTCCGATCACAGCTGAGAGCAGGCAGCCTCGGGCACTTCCACCCACATCTTCCCATGCCCTTCAGAACCACGGTGTCACTCTCTGGAATGTCCCTTCTTCACTGGCAGGAACACAGTCAGCCACTAGCTGGACCACCCAGCCCCCTCGGTGAGCAAACTGCCAGGACCCGGAAGAGATCCCAGCGCCTGGTGCAGAGGCCCAGCGTCTTCACGGGCAGGGACGGGTCTCGCCTTGGGTTGGGGTGGCAGCGGGGACAGAAGCATCGAGACAGAGACACAGGGAATCGGAGACCCAGCAAAATGGCAATGGAGTCTTATAGTAATAGAATTCTTAAAAATTTATAGTGGTATCCATTCTTATCTGATATATGCTTATAAAATCATAAAATGCTTTAAAACTTATTTTATAAGAATACACTGGAGAGCAAGGCGAGCTTTCAGGGCTGCCCACTGGGAAGGTGTGGAGGACTTGGAGCCCTGGGCATCTGGCCACAACAGAGAATCCCAGTGAGGGGAGACGGCTTTGTACCCTAAAATCCAGAAAACACTTCCCACACCTGGTATCTCTAGAAAAAGACAACTGCGGGCACTGGGCGTCCTCACTGCATACATTTCTACATTTTACCTTCCTGAAGCAACAGGGGATTTTTAATGTAAAACCAAAGCGAATGAAATGAAAATAAGAAGGTAAAACCATGTGTGGCCTTGGACTCCGCTGCAGTGTGAATCACAGCACCAATTACGGGAGGTGGCACCGAACTTGATAGGAGTAAGAGGAAACCATGGGACCCTGCTGACTGCAGTGTGGAATCCAGCCACAAATACCAGAGATTATTATTAAAACAGAGCTGGCCAATAAGCAACTGAGGAAACAATTCCAAACTCAACTTTAGCTCATTCAATCTATGGCTTTTATTGGTTTTAAACTCTAGACAATCAAAAAATGTAGCATATGTTGGTAGTGGCACGGAAAGAAATCCTTGAGGCCGGGGAGCTCTCTTGCCTGAGACTTCCGTTTGGGTTTGGGCTGCCTGCCTGGTCTGGATTCGTCACTCTCTTGTTAGAAGTCTTGCTTTGAATTCTCACCGCCAGGTGTTGTATTCTGTAGTGTTTTCAGATTTTCCCGTTTGTGAAACTGCTTTCCCAGCATTACTTTTTTTCCCCCGCAGTCCTGGGGATTGGACTCAGGAGGGCCTCTCACTGAGATTCATTCCTGACCCTTTTCAATGTACTTAAAAATTTTTTTATTATTATTTTGAGACAGGGACAAGGTCTCTCTAAGTTGCTCAAGCTGGGCTCAAAATTGTGATTCTCCTGCCTCAGCCTCCCAGTGGGCTGGGATGATATGGCCCGCCTACTCAGATGCACCATGATAAGGCGGATGTGTAAACTTTAATTTATTTAAAGTCATTAAATCATCAATACAGTGATCTTACTTGGCAGCTTATAAACCTCAGTCCTGGACAAGGAAACTGGGGTACAGTGTAATTCACAAGCTGGGCTCCTCAGGGTCACAGGAGACACACAGATGACTGGCCCACTAAGAATGCAAGGTGTCAGGAAGAGAACGATGCTCACTTTGTGTCCTAAAAACAGACTACATCCATGGTCAGTGACCCCCCAATAAAGGTCACAATTAACACTGATGATGTGGGGAGCAGGCTCAGCGTGCCAGGTGAGAGCGTGTGTTCAAGGACTTAACTGGAAGGGTCACCAGCTAGCCGCAGCCCGTTTGCTCCACTGCGCTGAGACCCTCGGCCAGGCACTCGCTCATCAGCGGAGCCTCCAAGGCAGACAGAGGCAGAATGCAGCATTGTGCTGTCTGTCTGGGGCAGACGGTCAGTCACACAGTGACCTCACCTGAGGCCTGGCCTCTGACTCCAGATTTCACAGGGTCCCTCGCGATCCTCTGGGACACACTGTTGCCCTGGACACTGGTGGTCTTGCATCGTCCTTTCCTGCTTCCACGGCCAGCTCAGCTGTGGAGCCAGGTGTCCCGCAGACCCCCGAGGCCCAGCGTGCCCTGTGGCGCCCTGTCAGAGGTTGGGGAGCGCGCACGGCTGGTGTCTCAGGTGTGGGACACAAGGGAGCCATGCGGGGTGATGGCCACAGCCCTGCACAGTATCCAGGGAGCAGCCATGGGCCCAGGGTGAGACCTAGGCTGGGTGGCCTTGCATTTTCCAGAGCCCGTGTGGGTCACTACCAAGAAAGCTTGTCCTGCAAACAGGGTGTACAGAAAGAGGAGACGCTTCAAGGAAAAACGGGACCCTCAGGACCCCAAGGAAAGCAGGGTGCAGATGTTGAAGCCAGTGTCAGGACCCAGAGACCACAGGAGCCGCCTTGGGGATCTGCAGAGAAACCGCGCCGCCAATCGAGTCCGGCCATGCTTTGTCCTGTGGCTCGTGGCCACTCGCTTGTCTCCCACTCTGTGCATCACACGGTGTGTATTTTTAATTCTGTGTCAGTGAAGAAACACTACAGCTCCACAAGGTAGAAGCCAATGCTGGGCTCTCCCAGGCTGAGGAAGGGCACTCAGCAGGGCAGGTGGAGCCTGTGCCAGAGCCAGCGGGGTGGGAGGTGCTGGGTGAGAATCCTGCCGAGGCTGCGTGGCTATGGGGTCCTGATCTCAGTCCTGTGTGGGAATATCAGACAGCCCACGAGGGCATGTGGGCTGTGCCCCCGAGCCTGTAACCCCACGAGGGTGGCACCTCATGCCTTTCCGATTCCTCTTGGTTAATATTTCACAAAGTCTCCCCTGTTTTATGATTTAATTTAGGACCTGTTTTATGACTTAATTTGTTTGCAGATTAAATTTACTAGTATACAAAAATGCCTATAATGCAATATTTAAAGGAAAGAATTGAAATGTGTCAAAGACCCAGAGAAAAATACAGTCAGCCCTGGGACTCCATCCTGGAAGTCGTAATTAGAGAAAATAATGCTCCACTGTGAAAAGGCTGTTGCCCAGAAAATTGCAACATTGAAGCCATCAAAATATCAAAAATTCTTTGAACTTGATTCCAGGGACCCTCTGGAGCTTTTCATCACCAAATCACTTAAACGTTTTACTTTTTAAGTTCTTTCAAGGCTAGTGAATATGTTTCTTAATACCAACTGGTTGCTCATGTGTAAAGAATTACTAGAGCTGCAATTAGAAAGGAATAGTTATTGAGAGTTTTGCAAGGGAGATAAATGAGTTAAAATTAAATTAACCATGTTAGAAAGATGTCAATTGATTTTTTTCCATTTGTTGTTCTGTGTGGTCTCAGCCACCTGGGATATCTACTGCCTTGGTTCCCCGGCTGCTAAGACACAGGTCACCCATGGGTGTCAGAGGCCACTGGGCGGAGTGGGGAGCCTGCTCATCCCGCTGGGTCAGGATGAGTTGACCGACTGTCACTGTTAGGAGAAGTCTGTCTTCTTTGCAGTCCTAGAAATTAAATCCAGGACCTGGCGTATACCAGGCCAGCGCTCCGCCCTCTGAGCTGCACCCTCACCAGAGGAAGGTTGTTTCATTGGTGATATCTATTTCTGTTATCAAAGAATAGTTTAGGAAGTGTAACCTTGCAATCTGCCTGTTCAGTACTCAGACAGGATTTAAATACTGCTGCAGAGAGCTGTCCACCTCTCTAGTCCTGAGACTGAGGACAACTACCTTGCAGATACATGTTTTTCCATGGAATGGAAGAAATAGTCAATGGTTATTACTAAAATACTAGTTATTAAAGTATCCTGGAAATGGTTGTGAGGTCTTGAGAACACTGTACATATGCTAACAAAATCAGTTTAATTTATCCACAAAGGCCTGTGCTTTGGAAGTATGATTTGTAGAGCACGGGAATAGAAAAAGTCTGGCCAAGGGAGAGGGTTAGGAAAGTCCATCTTCCTCCAGTCAACTCAAATTTACTGTGGTTAAGGAAACAAACCAGTAAATCTCACCCATACCAGAGGAAGTCAGTGCTATTTAAAACGTGTTCATCTATATTCATCTACAAAATAAATGCACAGATTACATAAATAAATGTTATGTTTAATCCATTTATTATATTATACATATTTATTTACTTAATGTGATTATTGGATTACCTCTTAAGAATCAACATTAAATATATAGATCCTATATACTGGCACAGGGAAATAATATTTAAATAGAACTGGTCAAATTATTTAAGCTAAATTTAATTTAGCATTAAAAGAAAATTAACCTAAATCAAATACAGGCAGAATATTTTGCTTAATGCCTCACTGAAATATTTGACTCCTATTCAAGCTGTAGGTAAAATAGTGTAGACTTTTTCACTTCTACGGAAGCACTCATATTTTGTCTGGGAATTACAGTTTTTCAGTAAGAGGACTCCCCTTTCACTCATTTGTTCAAGGAACTGGCTCAGCAGACCCTTGTCTGTGTGGTTTTGGTTGTGCAGAAGGTAACCTTGCCGTCCCTGTCTGGGAGGGCCTTGCCCTCGGGCCCCTGAGGGGATGCCGCAGGTCCAGCAGGGAGCCTTCCCCTCGCACCGGGTTTCATCCTGAGAGACCAAGAGACATCGCCGTGCGGAAGCTGGGAAGCTGAGTTAGTAACCGTGGGTGTGTCGCAGCTCGCGAGCGCAGTTTCTACCGTGCCCACCGCACCTCGGCTGAAGCGTAACCGACTCTCCTGGGTCCCTGCAGTATTAGTGCAGAGATTCCCGGACACTGCCGTCTGCCATATCTGCTCTCTGGCTCTGCTGCTCCTTTTCCTACTGAGAGCTTCTGAGCCTGGGCCAGGTAGAGGGATGCCTGTCAAGGGGCGGGAAGGGGCCCGTGGGCGGGGCTTTCCCTGCACGTGCTGCACGTGAGCAGCCACGCAGAGGAAAGCGGTTTCCACCAAGGCCGGGCTGAGTGGGCTCTGAATGCGGTGTGATCCAGGTGGGATGAGAAGAGAGACGGAGGCAGCACCTTGAGCTGTCACCTAGGCTGGCTCCCACATCTTGGTAGCACTAGAAGTCTCTAATTAGGTGTGTCCTCGCTAGATGGTGGCACACGTCTATAATCCCAGCACTCCGGGTGACTTAGCAGAAGGATGACAAGTTCGAGCCCAGTCTGTGCAATCTGTGACTTTGTGGGAACCTGTCCCCAAAATTTTAAATTAGGGGGAGAAAAGGACTGGAGTTGCAAGGGTTGTAGGGGTTGTGTCTCAGTATAAAGACGCGCTAGCTAACCCCCAGTACGGAAAGAAGGAAGGAAGGAAGGGAGGGAGAGAAGTGTGTTACAGCCAGATGGGCTGGAAAAATCAGAAACATCCGTGAAATGCAAAGGGCAAGGCGGAAGAGCGGCCCCAGTGGTGCTGCGGGGCAGCCAGTGGTTCAGCCTGACCCAGCTGCCCTGACTTGCTCAATCTCCGTGACCCCAGCCAAAACCCTTAGGCACCGTGCCTTGGTGTTCCTGCCCCATAGCTCAGGTGATGAGAGTCAGGCTGGCTTCATGCTCATAGCGGTGTCCTGGCTGGAATAGGGGGGAACCAAGGGCCTACCTCAACACCCGCCTGCCTTTAGACTTAGAAACCCCTTTCATGTCATCACTTTGCATTTCTGACACCAGTGTCAACCCTGAGTAACAAGATAAACTCTGCGGCCTTGTGAATCTAGACAAAGCGGGATCGCAGCAAATGAACAGTGTGGTCCCCACCCAGCTAGTCCACGCTTCAGGCAGGGTGCTGGTCCCATGCAGGCGGGAGAGGGGCCGTACCCACCAAGTACTCTCCCGTCCCCGCCTCTCTCAGAGTGGCACGGACTCTGAACCAGAAGGAGCAGCGCCTTGCGACCCAGTCACCAAGGGCAGCAAGGCCCAGCACCTTCCTCCAAGTCCCTCCACCCAGGACACGGAGCTGCCGCTCCTCTTCAGAGCCAGCTCCTGGGACCCCGGGAGAACTCGCCTTGCGGGGAAGCTGCTTCAAGTCAGGCTGCCTGTGACACCCTTCGCAGGAGGAGGCGGGAGCACCCGCTCCAAGGCCGGGTAACCGTGAGGCAGAATCGCCCTGCAAACTGTCTTTGCCATCGTACCCCAGGCGACGCACACTGCCTTGGGTCTGCATCTTCATTTCTGCCTGAACCAGGGGCTTCACACGAGCTACGGACCCCAGTCCTTTTCATTGTTCATTTTGAGTCGGGTCTTTCACTAAGTACCAGGCCGAGCTTGAACCTGCAAGTCTCCGGCACCATCCTCCCAGGGAGCCGAGATTGCTGGGGTGTGCCACATGTGTGCCCAGCAAACTGGCCCTTTTGGTCCAGGTAGTCCCAGAGTGGTGTCACTGCCGCCTGGCCCCTAGCTCTGTACCGTCAGATCACTGAAGTGCACACCTGCTTTACCTTCACAGCCCGCTTGGCCTCGCTTAGTTCTCCTCCCTGTAACTGGGGCCGCAGGGGTCCCGCTTCTGGCAGAGCCTAGGTCGCCTGTCCCTCCTGCCCCCTCCCCTCTTGCCGCCCTGTGCCCTGGATGAATGAAATGAAGCGTGTGACCACCTACCCACACACCTTGGCAGAGGTGCGCTCCACACACGGCGGCCCCCACCCAGGCACGTAAGCTCGGCCGCACCTTCGAGGCGGTAGCCCGGGAAGCAGGAGAAGGCCAGGGCGTCCCCCACTCCGAAGTGGAAGCCGATTCTGCGGCTGAAGGCAGGGACGCCGGGGTCGTCACACGGCTCCAGGTCGTACTCTGGGACAGAGAGACAGAGTGAGTGGGACATGGGGAAAACGCAACAGTCATAGGCCAGGATTCACAAAAGCGCTGCTCTGAAACAGAAAACCCAAAGAGTGCTGACTGCCGATACTGTTACGTGACTGCTTTTCCTTTGCATTTTACACAAATGGCATCAAGCGTAGTATTTTTAAAATATAGACATGCACGTATAGCACAGCAAAGAGGCGGCTCACTTCAAAATCATCCCTCTCAGAGCTTGAAGTTACTTGGCTATGTTTCTAGCCACAGTCAGTTCTCAGACTGCCTTGAAGGTGCTTTTTGACAGCCGAGGTAGGGAGTGTGACATAAACACCACCCTTCGTGTCGGTGAACGCTTCTCACAGCTGAGGGCAACTCTAAAGTGCACCTCCATGCAGAGCAGCAGCCATGCTCTGTCCATAGACAGCGCTTTGCTCGTGGGCATAGAGAACACTCCTTAAATGCTGCACGTGTCTGTGACCTACTCGAGAAGGGCGTGCTAGACTCTTCTCACAGCAGAGGAGCAGGCTGGCGCGGCATGGGCTGCAGCGCAAGGCGCCCAGGCCACTGTGGGGCTGCGGCACTCCTTCCCAGCAGCCGTCTCTGCCCAGCCTCCTTGGTCCCCACCCATCCCGAAGCCCACATTTCGTCTCTGCGGACGCAGGAAGGGGACGGACAGCTCTCTGGCGGTTCTGGGCCTCCTTGGTGCTCCCTTGCCCACTGCGGTCCCACTGTATTAGCCTGGGCTTGGCCAGGAGATGCCACCGGGACAGAGACAGGGGAGCAGGGGGACCTCGAAGGCTGATTGTGCAGAGAGTCTATGGCACACAGCATCAGACACCAAGGCCCATGGTCCAGACTGTGGTGTGGGAAACGTCAAAGCCACGCCACTCTTTCTAAGGGTACCATCTCTCCCTTTGTGATTCCCATGGTCAGCTTTCAAGGTCTCCAAACTCCAAACCTTTGCAAGGAGCATGGGAAGATCATTGTTTTTTCTTGATAGTTTTTAGGTCTGATCTTTCTGCTTCATTCAGTCTACTGAATCCTCTGTTGGTATCTCATAGGTGACCTTTGTCAGACCCCATGGGGAGGCCCCTGCCTGTTATCCTGTCCTCTCACTCAGCCTTCTGGTCGACCTCTGAAGACTGCTCACAGTACTGACCTGGCTATGCTTTGCTTCCAGGCAAAGTATTTACTCCATGTACTTAATTTATCCAAACTGATCATTCTTGAAATACACTTCTACATGTGATCTTATTTTAATATGACCCACCAAGAAAGAATATTTAATTGTCATTTAATTGAAAACACATTGAAAACCTACCACACACAAAGACAGAATCTCTAGGAAATACGAAAATGAACATGTCATGACCCAGCAAACCCTATCTCACACCTTGCTGACGTGACTCTCCTTCTGTCTGAGGGCATGCTGTGTCCTCTATTAAAATGCAAGGTTTCTATGATTTCTTTGAAAACAATTGAACACTTTCTTGCAAAATGAGAAGATGCTATGCTCTTTTATGCTTTGCTCATTGCATTCCATGAGGAAAGCACCATAGTCTGGTCCTTGGCTTGGCCCATGTCCTCTTTTCATATCGACCTCTGGAAGTGCCTAGATGAACAGGAAGCCTGAGGTGGAACCGAGGGGAGGGCGCTGTGTGTCCACTGCATGGCTGTGCCGGGTCCCCACTCTGGCTGTAACGCATTGTTTTATGATGTGTTTACACTGTGTACATTCCCATGAATCAGTCAAACACAAGGACCATGTGTCACCTCAGGGTTTACCTTTTTCCAACTGAGTTTGCTTCTGGCATTTATTTTTTTCTCTTTCTCAGTTTATCCACTTGGTTTGTTCTCATTTGCATAAAAATGTGTGAGGGAAGCCATGGTGAGTCAAGCAGACCCACTAACAAATCAAACAATGAAACCACTCTGCTGAATTCACAGGTGCCAGCCACCGCACCGCCATCACCTGGATGCGAGCTCCTAGAAGGTGAGTGTCTCCCGTGGTCCTGTCCTCTCTTCTAGGTCCTGCTCTACATCACCTGTCCAAGCTCCCCGCTGCAGCCCTCCTAGCACCTCTGTGAGCTCAGCGTGACTCCAGCCAGGGTCCTCTGTCCTCCACCCTTAGCCACCTCTCAGAGGAGGCTTCCGTGTCTCAGGTGGAGGACGCCACCTCCTCTCCCCCCTGAATTCCCATGGGGGACCCAGGGATGCGCGTCCTCCCTGCACAGAAGCAGAGCCTGGCTCCACCCTGGGCTTCTCTCTTCAAGGTGCCACTCACCTTCCAGTGCCCCTTCCTGTCTTCACAGCCACTCTGTGCACTGCTGACTTCCAACATTGTTTTTCTCCATTGTCACCTCTTTTAGGACTTAAAACTCTTGACAATCCCTTTTGGGCATGCAGCTCAATTTTTCAAAACAAAATGCTCCTTTATCCCCAAACCACATTCCTGGTGCTTTCTGTCTAAAACAGCACCATCATCTACTCATTCTGGAAGCCCCGACTCCTCTCTATCCAGCCAAACCAAGGGACTCCCGGTCCTGTGGCATCCCACCAAGCCTGATCCTCCTCGTCGTCTCCTACTGGGGTCACTGTGTCACAGCTTCCCCTGAGATCACATGTCCTTTAGAATGTGCCTGAGGAGAGGCCTGATCATATCAGGCTGTATTCAGCCCTTCCAGTGGCTTCCTGCCACACTCAGAGGCAGCATCCCCACCCACACGTGACCTCCCAGGCACTGGCCTCCAGCTGTGGCCACACAGCCTGACGTTTCCTCTTGGTTACCAGCTCTGGACACAGCCACAGCCACCTTCCTGCTCACCCTTGAACTGGTCAGCACCCCCGGCAGCTGCTTTTCCTTCTGCTGGAAGCTCCTCCCCCTGCCAGCTGCAGAAAATGGACTGAGGTAGTGTACACGTGTGGTTCTCTAAATGCAAGGGAAGTAAGCGAGGAAGAGGACAGGCTGAGCGCAGCCCACAATGTTGTCCTGGTAGAAGGACTTTGCCTGGTGACCCCTGGAGAGAACGCATTTGAATGAAGAGGGGAAGGCAGAGGGGAAGGTGGTGCAGACACACAACTCGCCTTGAAAAGCCTCAGAACCTGTGTGGATTCACTGAAAGGGGTAACTCAGAAGGTGGAGCACGGGGGAGCTTGGTGTGCACAGCGGCTGACCAGCGCACAGAACAGGCACTGTCCCCAGATCGCCACCGACACCCACAGTGACACTGCCTGGGAGACTGCTTTGAGGAAACCTTTGAGAAAGACAGGAGGAACCTGGGCTGATAGAAAAGGAAATCCACTGAAGAGTAAATGCACTCTTTGTATAATAAAGTCGCCATCCCTTTGGATTCCTAAAAAGTCAATGAAGTCATTCCTTCAGCATATCTGAGGAACACATTTCCTTGAAGTCACTTCAGTCAAAAGTGTGACTTTAGGGTTCTACAAGACTCTGGCTGTGTGACGTCCTGAGGCAGACAGAGGTTTCTTCTGTAAGTTTTATGCTTCACATCCACTGATTGTGTGTAGACATCTTATAAATGTTCACAAATGCTTAAACTTTAGTTTCAACACCAGTAAATATTTTTAAATTGCCCCCAAAAAGCTCCATAGATCCAAAAGGGAGTGTTTTCTTATGGTTGCTGCTTGCCTGTACAAAGGAACTTATGAAAGAAAAACTAGTCCTAGGTTTCCATTCTGCATTCTGATGATTGCTAGGATCTGTGCTAGGTCCCCCACATCTTGCTTTGTTAACGGTCTGCGAGGTGTGGGGAAGGCACCAATGGGGTTCATGCAGCTATGACACAGCGTGGGCTGGCTTTGCACTCCTGCCATGTGAGGACTGAGGCCCCAACGCTGTGTGTCCCGCACCTCGTGAAGGTGGACACGGAGGCCCCACCACACGGTGGCACCCCGATACCTGGGTCCACCCAGCCTGCAGGGTTGTGAGACACAAGTTCCTGTGCTGTCTCCATCACAGCACAGCACCAGTTACCGCTGGTATCCGGTAACACCTGCAATAAGGGATTCAGTAATAAGAGACTTCTTGGCAGTTGCACATCGAAAGCAACAGAATTGAGAAACAGATGTGACAAAATGAGAAGATTCACACAGTCCCATGAGGAAATCTGTGTGGGAAACCCACAGATTCGCGCCAGTGCCGCCTCTGTCCTCAGAGTGCTCTGTTTAAACTCAGTTTGGATCATGATCAAAAGAGCAGTGGAGGGGCGATCACCTCACAGAGACACTGATTGAGATCCACCAGGGGACAGTGCTGGGAGGGAGGGATTTAGGTATTAGTGCTAAGAAGATTTAAGTATCTGATACACAAAGTGGCCAATTTCCTGATTACTCTGCATCACAGCAAATTTCCCAGAACCAAAGGGGCTGCACCACCCCGTGACACAGCAAGGAACATCCGCGAAGTCAGCTTAAGAGAAATGAAGCTGCTGGGAATTAGAGAAAAGTCCCTCCGGCAGGTGTTAAAGCAGGGTTTCAATTTAAGTGGTGCGATGATCGCACGGTATTTAGTGAGCTATGATTGAGTCCTTGTTTAGTCTAAGACAGGAAGAGAGTTGCCAGCTGAGAGAAAGTGGAATGAACAGTGACCTGTCGGGTGCGTGGAGATGAGAAGAGTACTGCGATCTCATAGCAGCTACGCCCCCTAGAGCCATGGAAAGCTGCTGAGGAACTTACAGGACCTTGAAAGTGGAAGTCACACGTGTTTGTGGTACCCAGGGATCGTAAGAAATTATATCTCATCTGAGGTATGAAGACTGATGGGAAAATATGTTTTCCAGGATGCTCCACACACAGACCTAAGTTTATGTCATTGTTGAATCTTTAGTAGTCTCAGAGTCACAGTCTCCCCCACTCTGGCCCTGGCATGGCATGGGAAAACGTATGCCAACACCATCACCCTGACCGCTATTTGCTCACTAAGCCCTGTTTTCTCACTAGATCAAACTTATCCTGGGTGTGTGTCTTCTGTTTTTGCAAATGTTTTTTGGTAATTGTTTTCTTATCTGTAAAATCATATTACTACCTATGACATAAAATTATACAAACCAAGCAATCTAACCTATGCAGATAATGTCTGAGTAACATCAGTCATACACAAATACTACCTCTCTATTACAATAAAACTTATAAAAGTCTCTGAACAGAGGCGTGGTGTTAGTCACCTTGTGTGACTGTAGCAGAGGAGTAAGAGTCGGTCCGCCTGGGCCCTGTGTCTACACAGCCTCCCCTGGTGGCTGTCCTGCAGTGTCAGCATCTATCAGATGGGGAGGCAGTGAGGCAGGGGACAGCTTGCCCTGAGGTCACCTCTGCAGGAGAGAAACATCCTCAAGGAGGACACAGGTGACCAAGAGCAGTAAACCAGGTGGGCTTTCCAGGAAAAGATGGTCTATGTGCACATTTTCCAGGATGCGGATGTATAAATCTACAGGGGCACAGTGGGTTGTGGCCCCCAGGGTTCCTCACACCCTGCCCGGTAGAGGCTCAGCTCCTCCACCCAGACCCGGGCAGGTGTGTCTAATTAGAAGCCCATGCAGTGAGAAACCAGAGTGAAACATGGCAGGGTGTTTACCAGAGCTGCAAAACCCACAGACCCACATACCTGAAAAGGTGATGTTGAAGCCCTCGTAGGAAATGGAGAAGTCCGAAATGAAGCGCAGCTGGGCAGTGAAGTTTCCGAACAGGCCAGCCTTGATGGTGTGGGGCAGCACGGAGCCCGTGAGCCTGGCCACCGGCTGGGAGAAGCTGCCGTCCTCGGTGATGAGGAGGAAGTCGTGGGAGCTCTCCAGGTGGAAGGTGTGGAAGATCATCTGCACCCCTGAGATGCAGACAGACAGGGACAGCGGTCAGAGAGGCAGCAAGGTGGGAAGTCGCTGCTCCCAGTGCAGGACATCGAAGGTTTGGGCCAATGCACTGAACTATCATCTCAGGATGGAACTCTAACCCAGAAGCTTGAGAGGAAAGGAAGAAGGCCGTGGTAGAAACCCAGAGGAAACAAAAACAAATGCTCAAGTGTGTGCCTCAGATATAGAAGCAGATGTAGATCTGGACAAACTTAGGTGTCCACGTAAATGCAGATGGGGAGAATGCAGACATAGCTTGGGCAGAGGCTGGGCAGACACGGCACACATGCTTCTGTGGACACAGGGGTCCAGACAGACACAGGCGCAGATAAGGGTATGGGGCGGACACCGGCTGGGTAGAGCTGCACACACGTGTGGATGTTAACATAAAGGACGGATACAGATGGAGATAGGGACACACAGGTGCTGCAGGTAAGGATGTCACAGTGCTTACACTCAAGAATAATCACGAGGCTCACATGGAGAGTGTTTATCCCAGAGGGACAAAGAGCATAACTTTCCATTCGTACCGAGCTGCCTTTCAGGAACTCTACTTGGTAAGTGCAGTGCACCGAAGGCTGCCTGCGGGAAACGGTGCTTGAGTGTGTAGCTCTACCTACAGACCACGCCTGTGCCCGCTTGGACTCTTTAGGGCAAAGTGAACACAGCTGGCCATGCACGTGTCCCTCTAAATAAGCATAAAAGCCTGAGCCATTTGTGACCTGCTTTTCCTTTATTCTTAGTATCCTTGATGGCCAAGATCTTTCATATCCACTCAAGGCAACATGGTGTAAAGCAGAATGGATAATAAAACAGGTCAGTTTAGCACCAAGCTGAACTCAAATACACATCAAAAGACAAAGTCTACATGGGATTTATGTGATAGAAATTTTAAATAACTTACTTAAAAAGGAAAATTCAGCTAGGTATAAAAGGTACAGAGTTCAGCCCTAAAGGCAGCACCTACATTCTGTGCACCCACAGAACCTCCCAGATTTCCCGTATGTGCCTGTGGTACAGGGCCTATGGCACCTGTCAGGGAAGGCATCACTGCATTGTGCAAAACTTGGTTATTTACTATGTGAAGTAAGAGTGGGTAAACTTTAAATGCACGGCGAGTACACAGACTTTCCCAGATGTATAATAAAAACCAGAGGTGTAGATAATCGCTTATTTCTAATCAGTAGTCACAGGTTACTATTCATTGCTGGTCGCCTTCCTCACCACCACACCTGATTTCCAGTCCCTATTTACATGTGTGCAGCTCGGTTCTCTGGGAATCTATTTTGCTCATAGTTCTGATAATTTAAAGATCATTTTTCTTCTAGAATCTTCTTAAAAATAAATATTAACATCTTACAATATATCTAAGGAAATAAGTTCTTGTCCTTGCTTGTGTCTGGACATTAGTATTTTTCTGTTCCCTGCTGTGCTTCATGCATTTTCCTGCACATCAGAGGCCTGTGTCATCATCTTACCCTTCCCATGAGACACTTCGATGGTCCACGTGCAGTTGAGGGAGTTGGGATAAAAGTCCGGAAACCCAGGAGAAAGGATGGTTCCACTCTTCCCCTGGATGTAGCCTCCACAGAGGGCTTAAAATAACAAATCGATCCAGCGTTAGAGTCTCACAGTGACTGCTAGGTAAAACATTTACAACGGCATTGAATGTGCAGTAAGTCTAACACAGGGTCCGAGCATGTTCATGAAAAGACAGCGCTCGGACTTTATTTCACTTGAAACTCTGGCCAGCCAGGGCAGAGGTGGGGCGCGAACCAGCCTCAAACCCAGCACAGAGCAAAGCAGGTCAGGGCTGGGCACTGGGGCTGGGAAGCACAAGGCTGGGACACAGCAGACCCAGGCTTCTCCCCAGCCCTCCAGTGAGCTAACGGGCCGAGTTCAAAACTAATTCCGAGGCATTTCTCAAGGAAGGCAAAGGTCATTATATCAGAGTAATTTCAATGGAAAAGTAGTGGTAGACTGTCAACACAGTATAAATGATGCCTTTTGCTTCTAAGAGTTTTCTAATGAGCATATTTAGTAATTTTAAATCTATAGCAGTTGTCCATATTTATGGGGTACGATGTGGTATTTCTATACCTAAGCACCATGTGCAATGATTGGACCAGCATCACTGGCATTTCCATCTTACATGCAGCATCAGTGCTCTTGTGTGGGGACCATTCAGTGGTCTCTCTGCTGCCGTTCTGAAATATTGACTAATTGTCGGCCATAGACAGACACCGGCCCCACTGTGCCTGAGACCCTGGACACACTTCCGCCTGTCCCCTGCGGTCTGGGCAGCCTTTGCAACCACTCTTTTCCTGGCTCTTCCTGGGACACGTCCTTTTGAGGTTTCCAGAGCTGGGAGAGATGCATGATTTGCAGGAATGTAAACTAGGAACACCATTCTGGAAACAGCACGGTGATTCCTAAACTTCTGGAAGTAGCACTACCCCTCTCCCAGTGGCACAGCTCTCCAGTATCACCTGTATTTCCAAAGGAAAGGACCTGGTATGTCGACAAAGCTATACTGCCACATTGACTGCACAAGCAGTCACAACAGGAAGACAGGAAACAGCCTACTGCATTCACCGCAGGGGAGACAGAGGGCGCTGGGAGAGTCCGAGATTGGGGAAAGAATCGGGCCTGCCATCTGCATCACAGAGGTGGGGGACACCACGCTGAGTGAAATCACTCTGGTACAGAAAGACGAAGGCCAGGGGTTCCCCCATGTGACTGTTCAGGTTCCTGGGCCCTGATGCTGGATAATGAGAGGTCAAACCTGGGCGAGGCACCCACATCCCACGTAGGAGCCTGGATTCCACGTGGAGGGCTGACAGCGGGTGGGTGAGATCCCAGCACAGTGAGTGTGGACACAGATGGGGTGACCGAGGGCAGAGAACCTCAAGTCACTACCTCAGGGGACAGGGGCATCCGGCACAGGAACCTAAGCAGAGCAGCCACGGAGGCAGTGGGAGAGGGGTGGAATATTGTCCTGAATGTGGAAACGGCTCACCCAGCACTTTGATATGACTATGGTCGAATTAGCATAACTTAGCATAAATGAGATCCTTCGTTTTTGTGAAGGACTTAACCAAAATGATTTAGAAACATTTTATATGAAATCGAGACCCCATATATCTAAAACTGTTGACGTCGGTACCCTACAATCGTAGGTCACATAAACTGATAACACTGTATTCACATCCAGCTACATTTGGAAATGAGACCATCCAAGTGTCTTACGTCCACCCTCGGTCCTGCTAGCGCCGAGGAAAGCTGAGGGACTGTGCCGGGCAGAAGCCCCACAGGAAAAGTGCCCTGACTGCATGGTGCTATCCACGCACAGGGCAGGGAGCACAGAGTCGCCCGCCAACCACATGGCGACTACACGGAGGAGGGAACCAGAAGAAGTGCTGCAGAAAGATGCAGTCCCAGCACAGCACCGTCTCAGTCATGTGTTAGGGAGACTTGGGGTGAACCCGGTGCACGAAGCCCAGTTTTCTATGGAACGGTGAATTCGCTGTGCTAGGAACTGAGAAATGAGTTGCTATTCTCATTGAATATTGAAGAGCGGAAAGGAGGGAATCACAGAACCCTAACTCACATTTCAGTGTCCACGTGGGCTCTGGCAGTATTCGTAGGCATGGCTCCATCCCCTGGGGACAGAGGCTGCACATTGAGCTGCTTTTAATTTGAGTTACATGAAGCTATTTCTCTCTGCACTGTACAGTCTTCTCAGGATAGCTATGAAAGTTAGGGTAAAATTTTGCTTTTGCATTCCTTAAGGTTATAACTTCTTGAATTTGTCTTTTCTATTTATAATATTGACCCAGCAAGACCCCCAAGTAAGCTGTTATAGGAATGCTTTACAAAACCATGCAGAATCTAAGAGGAGACAAGCGGGATGCAGGCAGGCTAGGGCAAGCGCTGTCCCAGCACTGCCCCATCTGTTTGTCCAACCTGCAGCCCTCAGTCAGTGCTGTCTACCGAGGACTGAATGTGCCTCTCCGTCTCAATTCTCCCTTACACTCTCGGGCATAAGCAAAAAGACAGGGAAGTTTTCAGCATACCCAAGTTTACAATCTGGGGGAGGTGAATAGTTTATTTAAAAGTCCTCAGATAATCAGGTACGACACACTAAGAACAAGACCCTAGTTTAATTTCAGAGCCCTGCAGCATGTGATCATGGACAAACATGCACACCCACGGAGGAGGAGCTGGCTGGACCACAGGGCCGCAGAGCTAGATGGGTGTCTGATGTCCACTCGCGGTGGGGAATCCTGAGTGCGGGGGAAGCTGCTGGCCAGAGCCCAGGAGACGAGGAGCAACTCTGCTGAGCCGGTGCCTCAGCCCCTGGGCTCCTGGGTTCCCACAGGAACCCCGAGGCTTCCTCTGCTCGCTGGAGCTATGGGAACTCCACCACCCTCACACCCCCTCAACCTGGCTCCTCCTAAGCTGCCCAGTCTTCCCATAAGGCAGAGTTCCACGGTGTTACTATTGCCCAGAGGGCTGGGTTTACAGGAGTCACCAAGCCAGTTGCTAAGCATCACCTTCGTGGATGGAATGTCACAGGCCATGATGGTTGGCCAGGGTAGAGGAGGGGTCAGCCACAGCGGGGCTTCTCTCCTTTTGAGGACCCTGTCACAGCGCGCCCCCTCTCACTTGACAGGTGCAGTCTTTTGGGTTCACACTGCAGCCTTGCCCGCCCCCTGTGCCTCTGTCGCCTCCCCAGTGCCACCTCCTGAGCAGCCACCTTCCCAGTCCATGTTTTCCAGTCGCAGAGGCCTGCACACCTCTTCTTTGAGTCTTGAGTCTGATTTTTTTCTTTTCTTATCATGGTTGTCATTTTGTTCTTTCTTTTCACCATAAACTATGAAGACAACTCCACTCAGAGCAAGACACCACAAGGATCCTGTCCACCTCTGGGTGGGCCAGGGGTCACCCACTGCACTCCTGCGTTTGTGTCCTTACTGAGGCTGAGGTCCCTTCCTCTACCCGGGGCAGAGCCCTGCAACAAGGGTTTGCCGGGGCAGCAGAGGAGGGACTCAGCTCCGGTCCAGTGCCTTCTCATCTCAGACCCCTCTGAAAGGTGCCCCAAGGCCTGAGCACCCGGGGACACTAACCCTGCCCAGGACACCAGCTGGGAAGCCCGTGGAGAGGGGAATGGGTTTTAGTGGTTTGTGGCTCAGTTTATTCCTGCACAAACCCTTTCATGTGTGCATCCTTAAAGAAGCCAAGGTGCTTAATACATGTGCACCTATGCTTGAAAAGAAATGCTTACAATCTACAGCACTGTGGCAGCTGGAAATTTCCATTTCTATGTTCAACTCCTTTCACCTACGCTTTTTTCCATAGAAACAGCTTTACAGTGCTGGGATTATTTTCCAGACAAAAGGCAAAATGCTCAAAGTTTTCTTGCAAGTGACAGAAATCACATATTTATCCTCCGTGAAGGCCAGTGACGCACAGGCGCACTCCCATGGAGGATGCTCCCGGCTCTGAGGCTGCGGGAAGGCGGGCCGGGCCAGGGGATGGGGTGGGGGCCAGCACCAAGGCCCGCGGAGGGTCTGCGGCAGGTGGGGGTGCCCACCAATGCTCTGGAGCAGGGAAGGTCGGGAGGCCGGCTGTGTGGCCCTCGCAGAAGGGCCTCACTTCACTGGAAGGGAGGAAACCTGGCCCCGCCCTCTGGGCTCTGCAGACTCCCCGCTGCACCCCCATCTGCAGGGAGCGCCCGCACAGGAATGCAGCAGGCTGGGCTGCGGAAGTCAGGCAGGGCAGGTGCTCTGCACAGTAGAGAAAATGTAAGGGGCAAACTTCAGGCGTGCGAAACTTTAGGCCCTGCAGCTTTTCAGGGAAATAGCGCCTCGGGGATCTTCAGCCCTCCAAGGGCCTGGGTCTCTTGGCTCTGCATCTCTCTACTGCGCCTGCGCGGTGAGCGCCACCTACCGTCGCAGCTGGGTAACGCGTGATTCCACTGGTGGTTCCTCTCGCAGACCAGGGGCTCTTCGTCACTCAGGGTGTACCCGGGGTCACAGCTGAAGGTCACCGTGGACCTGATGCCGAAGTTACTGCCGTGCCGATGGCCGTTCACGGGGATGCCGGGGTCAAGGCAGGAGTCCGACTCAAGGGTCACACCTAGATGCAGGTGAAAACACAGGACAGGAGGACTTTCCAGGGTAAGAAAAAAAAGAGAAGAGAAGAAGAGAAGAGAAGAAGGGAGGGGAGGGGAGGGGAGAGGAGAGGAGAGGAGAGGAGAGGAGAGAAAAAGCCCACGCTACAAAACTCTAAACGCTTCCCAGACACAATCACCCGGGGAAGACATAAAATGAGATAAGCCGTATGGAATGTATGTTTGAGTATCCAGCAGTCCAACCTCAAATAGTCGACCCTGTGTTTCAAATGAGGGGGATTCGTATTGCTACAGACAGTATCTCAATACTGCAACCTTGAATAGTTCATTGATCTCTGTGACTTTCACTTTTCTTTATTGTAAAATCAAGGAACTATTCAGTAAAGTTCAAGGGTTTTTCCCTATATTTTTAAATCTCCATCATTTCCTTTTTTTTTCATACTTTGTTCCTGTTAGATTTTGGTAATCATGTTGTATTTTTCATATATTTGCATACATACACTTAAATATAGACACATGAAATGCAACTTAAAATTACACTACAGTTGAATTTTTAAAATCACATTTCTTAAATCCATACAATTTAACAATCTGCAGTGAAGTTAGCCACTTTGGAGATGGCTATAATTAACCTAAGCTAAAACATGTGAAAAAAAAGTGCCATATAAAGTTAAGGAATTGGATCACGTCACTGCAAGAATTTCTTTTCTTTTCTACATTTCCCTTTCTAGAATAGTATATACTTTAAGAGATGATCAAACTGAGAATAAAGGAAAAGAATATCACAAAAATATTTATACATGCAAGAAATGAAGGCTTGCTATTAGTGTGTATCACTCGCTTAGTAAAGTTCAGAACATGAATTATGATCTGGAATAATCAAAACTCTTAAAATATTTCCAATATTAGGCTATTAAACACCCTCCGGTGATCTCTGGTATATTATTACTGATCAATGCTCTGAAGAGTTTAAGTGATATGGCCCATAAATGTACTTTCCTTCCTTAAGTAAAATCCATGAAACACAAAATCAGAGGAGAACTTTTAAAAATACTCTGTAATAAGCAGTAGTATTTCCTCATCAGTGTGGTAAAGCAGGAGCCATGAGGAAATGCAGCCCAGAGGGACCATGAAGCCACTGGTCAGCAATGTCAGTGAGGAGCCCAGCGCCCCAGAGAGCCCCGGCTGGAACCTCCTGTGCATCAGGGTGTCTGGGTTACTCTGGGGCAGGGAGAGTTCTGCGCTCCCTACAGGATGGGGCAGCTGGAGCCTGAGTTTGACCATGGAGGCAGTGACTGAGTCCACTACTGCACTGCAGGAGGCCCCTGCAGAGCTCTGCACCCCAGCGCTGGAGAATCAGCCCACGGCTGCTCGCAGCTCTCAAGTGCCTGCAAGTTCTGTGCTGTGTCTAGGTCCTTGCCAGGCTCCATCCACATGGCTACCTCTGTTACACTCGCTTCCTGTGCGAAACATGACTGTCAGAACTTCCTCAAACGTTCTCTCAGTCCTTGCAGCCAGCCCTCATATCTCAGAGGAGTTCTGGGGACTCCCAGAAGTGGTTTTCAGAGTTGGCAGAGGGCCCCAGCTCTGCACTCAGGAGGACAGTTCCCTTAGCCCTACAGTGGCTGGTACTGGGAAAAGCCAATGAAGCTAACTTTTCAAAGAAGGAGGCTGAACAATGAAAGGAGCCAACATTAAAAAGAGAACTTTGTTTCCAAGAATTTTTCTTTAGCCATCATTCTAAATGCCCGAAGACTAACAGGTGCTCATGTCCACGCACACCAAGAGGTGACAGCCCTGGATCTCACCCGTGTCAAAGGCACCGACCCCTCCTTAGTTGGCTTTTGCTTTCCACGACTCTTCTCTGGGCCGTTTCTCCTTTGTGCTGCTCTGCTGTCATGCCACCCTGCCTTGCGGCCTACTGGCTATGGGCTAGCCCTCTACAAACTGAGAGCCAAAATAGGCCTTTCCTTCCTAAGTTGCGGGTTGGGTCTTGAGTGTCACCAGTGAAGAGAGTAACTAAGGCACCCAGATTCTGGGAAAACCACCTAAACCACTGCACATCTTCCAGTGGTTCCCTATGATTCCCACACAGCTATTCCCTGCACCGAAGAGGACAACAGTAAAGGGAATTATGACCTTACATACATGTGAGAATAATGTACGGATGAGTAGCATTTATAATGAAACTTAGACATTTAACTTTTCCCCATCCAGAATGTGCAGTTTCAAGAGAGACTAATGCTAATGGAAATCAAAGCACAGAGCTTTAAATATAGAATTCTGTACATGTAAAACTGAAGACACCGCTGCTGCTCTGCCCCATGTCCTGTCCTGTTTCGGGCACTGTGCTGATCTGGGGATGTGCTGGCCTTGGAACCCTGCGCATTGCATTCTGGGACTGCGGGAGGGGCAAGGGGAAGATGCACATGGCGCAATTACAGTGATAAACTAGAGGACAGCTTGGGCGGGCAGGCAGGCATGGAGTCCTGGGACAGCACAGTGGAAAAGACCCCAGGGATGTCCAAGGGTCAGGTCCGGGAAGGTGACCAGAGCGCTAGAGGAGTCACAGTCAGTCCCTAAGGACAGACACTCTGTCTGTGGAACCTACTCAGCGTCTCTCTCAGTTCTCCTCAGGGCGCCACTGTCTGCCTGCCTCTGCACGACACCGTAAGGAAAAGCAAGGGTCAACAATTTTATTTTGCTTTTTTGTGGTGTTGAAGGTTGAACCCAGGAACTGTCTATCTTTTATTTTGAGACAGGATGCTGCTAACTTGCCAAGGCTGGGCTCAAACCTGTGACCCTCCTGTTTTAGACTCCCGGAGAGCTAGACTAACAGGCCTGGTCCACTCACCAGGACAGGATGTAATGCAAACCAGGAGGACATTTGGATCTGTTCCAACTGTTTCTTAATTGAAACTTAAAGCCAATAAGAATTCTTCACACAAATGATGCAAACATGCATCTTTGCGTTTGACCTTTGTAAAACAAATCACAAATGTGCTATTAGCGAACAAAGGAGGCGGATTCCTTTGACGGTGGCCCATGTACAGCTGCAGTAACGTGCATTTATATAACTAAGTGGGCTTCTGTGTTAGCTATCGATCTTAATGAAAGCCTAGTCCAAGGAGGGAGTGGATGTGGGCTGAGTGTCCTTATGGGACGCACTGTCGAGCTGTCACAGCCTCTGGTTGGAGCTCACAGCTCTGACCTCTGTAGGCGAGGAAACAGGCGGGAGAGTCAGCAAACTGGCTAGTGTCAATCATTCACTGAGGCCCAAAACCCACGTCTTTGAACAGTTCTTGCCCCTCTCCCGTGTGTGTGTGTGTGTGTGTGTGTGTGTGTGCACATGTGTGTGTGTGTGCACACGTGTGTGTGTTCGGCTAACTCTGTGTCATCCATCATCACACTTTGCCGCTGCTGGTCATACACAGACCAGGTCATCTCAGGAAACGAGCCTGTGTGTGCATTCACCCTCACATGTTCACCCCACATACATGCAGTCACCTATACCTGTGTTTTTAGCACAACATTTGAATTCGCTGCAATTGTATATATATCATGATCATTCTTTCCTCAGGTACTATTTACAAATTTTTGTAAAGCCTTTCTAACTAGTGCTTCATAACTAAATGGGAAACCTTACATCTGAGAATTCCATTTCTTTATTTTGAATTCCTTATAAAGTAGTAATTCAAAATCAACAAACAAAACGGTGTTCTGCAAGGACCCTGCAGTTGCTGCCGTATAACCAGGAAGGCCCACAGCCTCTTGGAGGACAGAGAGGCCAGGAACGGACTGCCCTGGGCTTTGGCGACTGTTCAGATTGTCAGGGGCTCAGCGCAAGAAGCGGAACCACAACTCTGAGCTGCAGGAGACCAGGACGCTGGCTCCTGCCCGCCCTGACTCAACTTAGAAATACCTCTGCCCGGCGGGACCTCTCTCCACAGGGGAGCAGGTGACTTCCAGCGTGGACACCTCCCCTGGGCTGCTTTGCATAAGCACAGGAGAAAGTCCCAGGATTATCTGGGCACAAGGGGGAGGTCTGAATGACAGTACATGGCCAAGACAGCTTTCCACTGTCAACAGTCCAGGGTGAAACCCTAAGGAGAGTTGTATTATTGTTATTTTGTTTGTTTTTAAACACGCTACTACAAATGGGACCCAGTGCCTTTGCACTGACCTGCATTGTCAGCATGTTTGTTTATATTTATTATTTAGAGCTGGTGTTTGGTTGACTCATTAGTTATCAGTCCTCCTGCCTCAGCCTCCTGGAGTGCTGGGATTACAAGCGTATATCAGTACATTCACGTCTATTACGCTTAAATGGCCTCTGGAACTTGACTTGAAGTCTTTCCTGGGTCCCAGGCAACCCAGTGCTTGAGGCGGCTGCTGGAGCCATGGGATTAGAGGGCTGTATGTGGGCGTCAGGGCACCAGTCCTCAGAGGGTGAGAGGTGCAGGGATGTGCGTGGCCAGTCCGCTCCCCTGCTCACCGGCCTCCTGTCTCTCTGGCCCTTGTCCCTGCCTCCCTCCTCTGCTGCCCAGGTCCAGCATCCTGGGCTGCCAGGTCAATCAGGCCTACAGTGGCTTCGCTCTGGGCACCTGGGGCATCAGGGGAGCAGGCTGGCCCTGGCTGAGGCTCCCCAAGTCCACTCATCCGGAGCTGAGGCTCAGAATCTGCAGTTCCCTAAGACAGAGGGAGGGCTGGAGCCCTGTGGCGCCCCAGAGAAAACACTCCCCCTCCAGTGGAGCCAGGTGCCCGGGGACACACGGTCTCTGGGTTCTGCACATTCCCTTCCTTCTCCTCAGTGTGCCCTGCCTGTTGGTAGACAGCCGTGACTGCACCCACAGGTACTGCGCCTTCCTCCTGGATGTTTCTCTCTAACAGTAGTTTCAATCTCTAACCCAGAAGAAAGTACAGACAATGCCCAGGGTGTGCTAGAGGGGTCCCTACAAGTTCACAGGGGGAAACTCCGGACGTACCAGGTGTGAGATCTCGAGTGTTTAAATTAAAGCTATTACCTCCAAGATACATTGCCAGCCAGCGTTAATCCCCTCGCTAACCCTCCTCCCTCTGAACACACGTAGCACGTCTTCCTTGCCTCTTTCTGGAGCAGCTCTGCAAGCCCACTTTCTTGTGTGTCTTTCCCAGAGGTGCGATCAACAACCCAGGGAACACTGCTGGGGAGTGGTGGCCACCAGACAGACAACTCATGAAAAAGGACACTGTGTCCCCACCCACCTCATTCACAGATCTGTCACTGTGCGACCTCTGGCTCTTCCCCAAAGTTGAAATGACCAGGCAAGGTAAATGTTTTGCATCAGTTAAGGACATTAAGGCAGCTGGAGAGTGCGACAAAGACTCAGGACAGAGGACTCCAGAGCTTCTGCAGATGCGCCAGGCACCACGGGACTCAGAGAGAAGGGGAAGTCCTGGGGGACGCCCAGCAACGCGCTGACTCTACCAGAGCCTAGGAGACAGGCCCAGGAATTCGGTCTAAAAACAGTGGGGTGGGTGGGAAATAACAACGCTTTGCTATTAAATGTTCACAGGTTGTTCCAAAAGCAGGGATTGGGCTGGGGATTTAGCTCAGCAGCATAAGCGCCTGCCTTGCAAGCATGCAGTCATGAGTTCAATCCCCAGTACCCCCCCCAAATAGGGATCATTTGAAGAGATATGAAGAAGGTATGAAATATGAAGCTTTCTGGTTCTTAAATTTAAAAAAAATATGGGTATCTGAAGCATAATTAGTAACTCTGAGTTTGGCCTGAAATTAATCTTTAAGTCAGGAATACCCAGTGCTCTTGCTACCGGGACAGCGGCACTAGGACCACGGTTTCCCCTCAGCTCACGTGTGCGTGCCTGGCGCATCTGTGTGTGATTCTCTGCGTGGGCTCACGGTGTGTAGCAGTTTTGAGCGGGAAGGAGCTGGATGAAGCTCTGGGCAAAGAGTCTCTTGAACTGCAGGACGTGATGAGAGGGACAGGGACGTGGGGGAAAGAAAGGTTTAAAGCCAAGAGTGCTGGGTATGAACCCATTCACGCATTTGTAAAACTGTGTCTGTGTAAAATTATGTATTAGAAATAATTTATCTTATTTATTTTGAGGTAAGTTTCTGAAAATGAATGACCCCAAAACCCTACCAAATCGTGGCATGTTTCTTTGGGTTCCCATGGCAACTACCACTTTTCTTCCTCCTTCATGGTCCTCTGGAGGAGGGACTTTAGGAGGGGAGATGATATCCGCCATGCCTTGTTTCACTTTTAAATGACTGGTGTTAAATACATCTAGTAGAGGGGAGGAGCCCCTCCGCTAGATTCCGGAAGTAGACATGCTCTGAATGACTACAAAGTGGTAAGTCTTGCTCCCGTTATTTCTGAAGCTAAATCTCAGAGCCAGATTTTGACACAAGGAATCAAAAATAATAAGGAAGATTTAAAATTGGGCTATTGGGCCAAATGCATTTCAAAATGCGTTCACAAAATGCTCTTAGCCATTGGTCCGTGGCTCTGGGTAGCTAGATTTTATTTCCATTAAAGTCCGGGCTCTCTCCAGAGTGGGACTCCTTTGCCTGAGCCAAGAGACTCCACATATGCTACCAACTGCCCGACTAAAATGCCCCCTATCACTGCCCAAGAAGGATCCCTCCGGGCCAGTAGAGATCTTTTCTAAAAATAAGAACATACAATTACCTTACATGGTAACTATCTTATCATTTTACTTTATAATAGGCAAGTCACAGGTATTTAAGGACTTAAGGAAAATAGCCCAAGATGCTCCACCAGAGAGGACCCTCAGCGCTGTCTGGCCTGCAGGGCAGGGTCAGCGGGTCCAGCCTGCACCCAGCCACCCACAGCCCTCAGCCAAGACCCCCGTGCCCACCGTCCGGCGGGTGCTTACTCTCGTAGTGGATGAGGAAGCCCACGCTGGCGCGGCTGCTGTCAGTGCTGAAAAGCAGGTACATGTAATTGCCAGTACTGATGAGGAACTGGGGCGCCTGCGTGCCGTGATACTCTCCGATCAGGGGCGAAGAGCTGGCGGGGCCGTCCCTGACCTCCAGGGTATCGTAGTTGACTTCTGTCTGGAACCTGCAAAGGCGCATGGTGTCAGGGGAGGCAGACTGGAGAGCCCAGACCACAGGCCCCCAGGTGACGTCCATGTGAACAGACCACTAAACCACACCCTGTTTACACCTTGGGGCTGACTGTATGGAAGGATAGCATTTTGTTTTCTGGAAGAAACAGCACACCCCAGATCTGCGATTTGTCCAACACTATCTTATGACATCGCAGATCTTTACAAAGATCTTTTTTCAGCTCTGAAACCGAAACATTATGAACCAGATTAGCTTTCTTCAGCATACAGATAATTAGTATCTGCCTAGTTACTAACCCTCAATTAGTGAGAAATCAGTGATTCTGCACTTTTGAGGTATTTTCCACGAACTCCTCTTTACCGTGAGTATGGACATCTGGAGATGGACATACTGAAGGCGAATGAGTTCTTACAGGGAGCAGGAATTCAAAATACAGAAGGATATTCACATATTTATCCTGGAAACACCTGCACCTCTTAAAGCTGCATCAGCTCTTTCAGGGCAGGAGAACAATGCTAAGCAAATCGCCACTTCAGATAGAAGATGCTTTTGTGATTGGAAACCTTAGCACAGCTTCCAACAGTCTGAACCTCCCTGTGCTCCCGGGGGGTCTGGCCTGCAGATGCTGTCTGTGGAAAGCTGCAGCCTCCCGGGCCTCCTTAGGGCAGGACAGAGCCATTCGGGTGCCCAAAGGATTTCCTCAGTGGGCCCTCGCCCTCAAGAGCTAACCCGGTCTCTCGGTGCCTGCTGTTGCTCTCCGGGAGCAGCTAAGGCCTTGAAGCCTCTGACTCACTAGCTACCATTTGCGCCAAAGACTTCTGAAGTCTGTTCCCTGCTCCCCATGCCAGGAGCTGGGTCCTGCTAACTGAGTGACGCAGAACTGGGGCCGGAAGCAGTCCTGTCCTCGTGACACGGAAGTTCATTCACCAGCAGAAGCAGGTGTGAATCCCGAGGCGCAGCCTGACCGCCCCAGCTCATGTGCAAGGCTCACTGTGAGAACACACAACTTCTCGTTCTTAGGAGGAATGGGCTGGAGCCTGAACCTCACTGCGCCTCAGAGAGGAGTCCAAGCCACCGCCCCATCACCCGTGTGGACCAGAACAGTGCGCCAGCTGGTGCACCTGGCGTGCAGGAGGCCAAGCGCGGGGCCAGCACCGTCTTTAGCACGGCAACCCTTTGTCTAACAGGCTCACAGTTTCCCGTGTGTTTAAAATCCCAGAAGTCTGAGTAAAGATAAACATCATGCATCGACACATTTGCATAAAAGTTTCCTCTTTGAGTGGCAGCGAGCTCTGGTCCGTGTGTGTCCAGCAGCTGGGGATCCCGAGTGTGACCTCAGACACAGACAGCCCTAGAGGCTCTTCACGCTGTGGCGGCCGGCACGGGGCGATGCCCCAGTCTGTGACAAACGTGCTTCCTGGGGCTTCGGCTGGCCCCGAACCCCTGGAACCCGTGATCTCTGGATCCTACTCCTCTTATTAAATGGGTGGGCGCCACGGGCAAGGAAAAAAATCACTGAAGCCCAGAATTCTGCAAACTACCCCACTGAAATTACACTGTGAAGACCAGATGGGCAAAACTGACACAAGTGCGGCCTGAAGGGAGAATAGATGGTGCCAAGAGGGAGTGTAAACTTACTGTGTTTGTTCAGTGATTTAAACTCTGCTGAGAATCGTGGCACACCGCATTCTGCTCCTTGCCCAATATTAAACAGAGTCAGTGTTAACAGGAAACAAAATTTAGTTTTCTGAATGTTGATAGAGTTAGTGTTTTTCCTTTAGTAAACCCTACTTTCAGGAATCCACTTTCCAGCACACATAAATCAAGCAAAACTTTCCCACTATTTGGCTGAATTGTCACACTAGAGAATATTATCACCCAACAGAGATAAGTAATAACACCACAAATAATAACTCAAATAAAAACAGTTACTAAGGATAACGCGACTTCTAAAAATATGCCTGCTATGATGGCTGTCACTGAATTTTAGGAAGCTAATGAAGAACAAACAAGATGTAATATATCAGTGTTCCCCTATCCCGAGGTCCTATAATGCTCTGGACGAGAGCCAGCCACGGAGCAAGCCTCTTTAGAAAAGCGTGGTGTGATTCTCAAGTTATGGCTTGGACCTTTAACTGCAGATGCCGCTCTAGGTTTTAAACCGCAGGGTTTGTTTCAAACCATTTTTAGTTTTTAATCAAGGAATTGATTTCAATGTTAACCCAAAGGGGAAAACGTCTTCTCACGCAGAGCTGGGATGCTCGTTCGTCCTGTGGCTTGTCAGGGCCCCGCCAGGAGCTAAGCCGTGGCTGCACTGCCCCGGGAAACTCAGCCAAGGAGCCGCTGCCCTTGCTCTGTGGCCAGATCTGCAGCCTGCAGCCTCTGGGTCCCCAGTGCCTGCTCCCCCACTGGAAGGCCTTTCCTGTGACACCACAGAGGGCAGGCACAGGACTGGAGGTACGGGAGCCCTTTCCCGGGCCATCAGGCACTGAGCAGACAGAACGAAGTCCACTGCAGGCCCCGAGTCCAGGGGGGACGCAGGACCAGCCGAGGATGAGGTCACCCAGGGCCCTTCCCCCAGGGGAGGGACACGGAGCTAGCAGTGGGCCACAGCCATGCCGGGACAGGACCGGCCACGCAGAACTGCGCCTCCCCCGTGCAGGGATCCTCCAGGTCTCTCTACACCTGAGACCCATTTGCTGCAAAGACGGGCACTCGGGGCACTCAGGCGCGAATGGGAGAAGAAAGGTTTTATCTCACCTGTCGAAGGTTATTTTGATGGAATGTCCTGGTTTTGCTTCAATGATCCATTCACAGTTCAGAGAATCTTTGTAATAGCCCGGCCATCCGGGAGGCAAAATGACCCCGCTGGAGGCTGTCAGATGTCCGCCGCAGGGGGCTGTGGGCAGAGACCCAGCAACGAAGGGGTCAGGTGGGCACCCCTGGCAGCACCCCACAGGCGGTGTCGGTGTCCCTGCATGCGCTTGCCTAGCACTGAGCTTCTAGTACTGGGAGGCCCAGGACACCCTGCACTCCTGCTCCCCTGGGTGACCCTGTCCCTGTCTCCTCTCCGTTCTTCAGCTTGTCCCAAGTATTCCCTGTGCTACTCACTTCCATTTCCACCTTTTATTTGGGTCATTTTCCTGCATTTAAAGTTTTGCCACAAGATTGCCAATTTTGAAGATATATCTGTGCACAGTTATTTCTCCCTCATAGAGAATTTTTTATTGTTAAAGCTGTCAGAGAACTGGGGAGCAGAGGGGAGCAGTAGAGCTGGGAGCAGAGGGGGTGAGGAGAAGAGGAGAGGGTGACAGAGAGGAGGGAGAAGGGAGAGTAGGAGGAAGGGGAGACAGAAGGAAGGGGTGAGGGGGAGAGGGTGACAGAGCATGAGGTGGGAGAGGTGAGGGGAGACAGCAGAGAGGAGGAGGGGAAGGGGGAAGGAGAGAAGGGGGGGAGAGGGGAAGGGAACTTTCACCAGTTCCCTCTGGGCTTTCCTGTCGTCAGCCTATAGACGGATTTTGTGGTTAACTTCATGCAGGCTGGGGACCGGCCAGGGCTTTTCCTAACAGCTAGCGTGAGGCCTTTCCCCCTCTCCCGGGACTGCCTGGTTTATATCCCTGGCTCTTCCAAAGGTCTTTCCTGCACAGGCGCACTCAGGTACATTGTCCCACAGCTCGGACGCTCTGTGAACAGCTTGTCGCTGGCAAAGGGCACAGCTGCGGAGGGAGAGCAGAGGGCTGTTTACTGAAAGCCTGTTTCTCGTGAACCCGCTCGCGCTGCAAAGTCAACAGTGCCGTTCCTGGCTGGAGCGCTGTGTGCAGACAGAATTAAGCAGGCATCACTGCGCACCCGCACCTGCACACACCTCGGGAGTATATTTACTTAGTACAGAGGATTAAACGTGGCCCTCTTACTAACATTTCATAATATGGAAGACTACAAATTATACATTTAAAACACGTAGTTAACCTAGATAAAAACAAAAATGCCACTGTGATTTTCTTGCCCTTCTTCCTGTCAGTTTTATACCCAGGGTGGGGCTGACTGCCCACCACGTGCTGTGAGGATTTACAAAAGGAGCAGGACACCTTTCTGTCCATCTGCACTGGCAGTCAAGACAGTTGGCCTAGCTAGATGCATTTCCTGAAAGGACGATGCAGGACTTGAGGGTCGGCCTGGGGCGGGGAGGGCCTGGCGGTGCCCATGTTTAACCTCTCAGCACCGAGGTCCTGGCTGTGCTGGGACCACTTGGAAATCCTCGGTGTGGTGTGGACACAGCCAAGCCTTCCAGAAGTAGAGTAATTCTCAATTTACACATTTCTCACTCATTAAAAAGGGACACATGTCAACTTTAGACAACTGAGAAAAGAGAAATAAACTAAAAGGGAAAATTTTTCCCAATAACAGGATTACCATTTTGGTACGAATATTCCTCTCAGGTTTCTTAAGTTGTTACCCTGAGATACCAATGTATTTGTGTGCTCCTCACAGCTGTGTGTGTACCAGCTGTTCCCCTATGTGATCACGCTTTGCGAGCACGTGCAGTTACTTATCTGCTCTGCAGCAGCTCTTCAGAGTCGCTGGGGAACCTGCCTAGCCCCGCCCCCACCCCGCAGGAATAAATGTCTCTCCTTGAGGCCCTTTCGCCGTTCCTGTGGAAGCCTAGGAATTAGCAGGTACGTGAAGGGCTGAGGCACGTGAGGGGCTGTGGTGGAGGGGGCCTCAGAGCCCAGGGCCCACCTTCGCAGCGTGGCACGGTGGAACTCCACACCACGTTCCCGTCCTGCAAGATGCAGGTGATCGACTCCGACCCCTGCGTCTTCACGAATCCATCGTCACAGTGGAAGGACACCGAGCTTCCGAGTAGGAACCTGTCACCAAAACGCCGCCCGTTGATAGGGATGCCTGGGTCATGACACTCGTTTTGCCCAAATGCTGAAAAGGGAAAGAGAAACCTGTAAAAGGGCTGGTCATCAATTACCTGCATTGAAAAGAAAGGCTTGCAAAGAACTTATATAGTCTTCAAACTTCAGTTACATATCATTTATAGACAAATAAGCACATTTTTATCAGTGAGATATCCATATCAATGGGGGGAGAGGGTAAATAGTGATTCATCCTCTACAGGGCTCTTCTATCTCACCCACCGGGATGGATGTGGGACGAGGTACACCTGATTGGGCTGCTGCCCTGGCCTTAGGCTCATGATCTGACGGTAGAAGCTTCCTTTTCTTTATTTATTGAATGAGGAATAGTAAGCCTATGACCCTGAGTCACTTTATCACTACAGAAAATACCTGCTAGCCAATTCTAAGTAGAGTACTGTTACGGTTTGTGTCTGGATGTCCCCCCAAATCTCACGGAGTTGGGGTGGTGGGCTTCTAAAGTTTGTGATGGACTCATGGTGCAGTGCTGGGATTATGGGGGTGAGCATTCCACCTCTTGGTGGGTGTGCCCTACACACAGTATAAGGGACAGGAAGAGTCTTCTCCACAGCTCTTCCCGTTTTGTGCTGGCTGCTTTTGCTGCCTTCTGCTGCCTTGAAGTGTTTTTTCTGCCATGTGCCATTCTGCCTTGGAGCCAGCCAAGTATGGGCTGAAATCCCCACATCTGTGAGCTAAATAAACCTTTCCTTCCCTAATTTTGGGCATCATGTATTTCGTCCCAGCAACAATAGAAAAGTAACTAAGACAATTACTTAAGGGAGCAATAGATAAATGATAAGTTAATACTAGTTATATTAGTACAACTTGTATTAGTAGTATTTATATACTATTACCTTGCATTATAACCTCTAATTGTATTTAAATGCACTTTCCTATACAACAGCCACTTGGACAATAAAGAAATTAAGGCAAAGGGAAGTTATCTTTCTTATCAAAATTCATCAGTATCTCTAAGAGCTGGTATTTTGATTTCTGGTCCTTGACATCTAACACCTCAGTGCTTTTTCCTACATTACATATAGATAGATGGAGCAGTGAAGGAAGGAAAGAAGATAGATGGAGGAATGAATGGATGGGTGGGTAGGTGGATGATGAGAAGCAAGACTGCATAGGTGGATGGATGAGGAGATAGAGGACGGGGGGCTGAATGGACAAGTGTTTGGGTGGAAGGAAGGAAGGAAGAAAGGAAGACAGATAGATGGATAGATAGGTAGGTGGATAGATAGATGGAAAATCAGAGAAAAGGAAAACACATATCCAGTAACTAAATATTGGCATGTCCAAGCTTCTAGCTAGAAACATGTAATTAACATAGATAAAACTGAAAATTCCACTATTATCTTCTTATTCCTCTTCCTGGCAATTTTGTCCCCAAGGCGGATACTGACAGACCATGGACTTGCTTTAAGGATTTATGAAAGCAGGTAGGACACCTTTCTGTTCCTCCGCACTGGCACAGAGGCACGCACGCACTTTCTTTGTTATCCAGACGGTTACCCACATAACGCTCTGTGAGTCTCCACTCCTGTCACATCAAGGATGCTCACATGACGCCTGCATGCTGAATCCGGCCACGTGGCCACGAGCTGCCCAAGTCACTTACTGGTGTAGGTGATGTTGAACCCTCTGCCGGTGGTGGAGTGGTCGGACTGGAACTCCAGGCGCACTATGTGCCCGCTGCTGGCCAGCTGGGCAGGCACCTCATTGCCAGAAAAGGTGCCGAGGACGGTTACGTCAGAAATCCCATCGTCTTTGACGGCAAGGAAGTCAAACTGAGGCTCCACGTCGAAGTCGTTAAAGATGAGGTGGATCCTGCTGCCGGGCTCTGAGATGATCAGCCAGACGCAGTTCATGTTGTTGCCGTACTCCTCGGGGTAATTCGGCGAGAGGATGATGCCGGAGGACGCCGTGAAGTTGAAGAAGCAGGAGACTGCGGAGACACAGAAATACATCACCCGGCGTGGCGCGCTGAGCACTGCCGCGGGGTGGGGGGCTGAGCTGGGTGCGGCCGCTGGAGGGGTCACCCAGGAACGGGGGGGGGGGCTCTGCTTCCCAAATTGTGCATGAAACGCTCCATTTCCCAGTGTGGCCCAACCAGAGCCTGCTCATACTTGGGCACGGATTTTGATTTGTTTTAAATTGCCCTAGCATATGTTAAAAATGTGTGCTGATTACTGTGACTTCCAGTTACTATTTCCTGCTTCCAGAAGGGCACTGATCATATAATCACGCATTTCTGAGTCACAGGAGCAATTCCTGCTCGTCTGTGGCAGCTTATTAATTTCTCTTTAATGTGCATTTTTCAAATTATTTATACTCCCTATTTAGAAGGAAAAAATAAACAAAAAACAGGGAAAATCAGAAAATGTGCAAGTTGAGTAACTTACAACTCTTTTGGAAATTTTACTTTTAAGAATACACACTTTAAAAAAATACACACATGTATTTTCTTTTGCAGAGAACAAGCATGCAGAGTATATTTAGGGTGTGATTTTGCACCTTACAGTACATGCGTTCATGTATACTTTCTAGCCATTGCTATATTCATTTTAAACATTTTAAAGAGCCTGTGTAAACCAGCTGTGAAATCTTCCCTCCGGTTGGAACACTACACTCAGAGGGAGCAAGTTTACCCCAAACCCTGACTGCTGCTGGCCGCCAGGCTCACGGCAGACCCACTCCTGTGAAGCAGTGCAGGGCGCAGGAGGTCACAGCGCCCCCAGGACCCTGTGGGTGTCTGACCCGGAAGTTCACCCAGGCTCCTGCAGACGAGGGCTGTGTGGGGTCCTGTCTAACAGGGCTCTCCCGGCTGCCTCTGTCACAGACAGGAGCGAGGCTGAGCGGAGAGCGCGGGGGCAGGTGGAGGCCGCCTGGCCTGTCTAGGAGGCGCGTCCTTCAGCTCCTCCAGGCGGGCACTCACACACGCAGCTGGGCTTGTTGCCGGACCACTGGTTGTTCTGCTGGCAGGTGATGACTCTCTCGCCCACCAGCTCGAAGGCTGCCTGGCACTCGAAAGTGAGCGTGTCCCCGTGGAGGAAGCTGCTGCCGGTCCGCTTCCCGTAGGCAGGGACTCCAGGGTCACCGCAGCCACCCTTTTCGATTTCTGAAAATGGGAAAAAAACCAAATGGACCATTAAAAATACGCACGATGGGCACTGCTAGCTCCATGAGTTCATGCTTTATCCCTCGTAGTCTGATCATCGATTACATCAATGGTTCCAAACGACACTCACTTTATGCAATGTTTAATTACAAAAGCCAGAAGGAAACTGTAATATGAACTAGAGAGAAAGATATTTGATTTATTTAATCAACAAAGGCTCCACTCGGCGACACAGATGTGCTGAGAACAAGTGCCGTGATTCGCAGCCGCATCCCCTCTGCTCTGCCAGACTTTCTCTGCCACGGCTGCCACCAGGACGATGACACGGATTCTGTTTTAGTCTCCATGCTTTTCACTATAAACAGTACAAGTCAGACTTCTCCTCCTCCACCTTGTAATTTCTATTTTTATTAGTACCTGTTTGCAGCACATGATTACGTTCATTGTGAGGAGTTGGTACATGAACAAGAAGCAAAATGTAAGTCAGAATAATCTACGTGAAGATGCATAAGTATGCTTTTGTCTTCAGATACAAAGAAAATACTCGGCCATAAACCCCTTTCTATTACACATCACTGTTATGAAATATGCATGCAAAGGCGACACTTATAAGGGTGTTGCAAACTCAGTTCTGTCACACAGTTCAGTAACAAAGAACAGGTTCACTAACATATGTTATTTGTTTATTCATTTGAAAAATTATTTTGATCAGCTGCATGTAGGCTCTCTTGGGTAATGGGGTTTGTGCGTAAATAGGGCACAAACACAATTTGACTCTCACTGGAGTCAAATTCCACAGTGAGACATAAAGAAATTAGACAATGGACATGATTTGGACAAGGACAGAAAGCAGTTAGGACAGTAGAGGAAGCCAGAGAGACACCATCGGCTCCCCAGGGGGTGGACCAAGACCAGCAGGTACTGGTCTCCATCAGTAGGAGGTGTCTCCATCAGTAGGAAAAGTGTGAAACATTCCTCAGTATTGACAGTGACACTTCACCTGGGAGACTTCACAACTGCCCCCAGTTTTTAGTGTGAAAGTGTACACGGATTTCAGAAATCCTACTTGGGAGTTCTAGGACCCTCAGCGGGAGTGTCTGTCCCCATGCACCTGCGCGTGGAAGAGGGAGTGAGCCAATGACTGAGACAGGCTGACAGTGGTCCAGCAGCAGCACCACACCCTCCCACACCTGCCAGAAGGTGAGCTGCCCACACTGACCTGACGTGCTTGCTCGCAAACACACTACAGAGCCTGTAAGCAGGTAAAGGATTGAAGTCCCGGGGTACCCTTCCTACATAGCTCACTTAGGAGACCTGAGAACACAGGGCCTGGAGCAAATGCTGGGGTGGAATTACTGCTTTTCTCCTGTTCTGATGCTGCCTTTTTGGCAACTGGAAATACTTGGGTAGACGTCCACAGGGACCTCCCTGCAGGCCCTACCGCAGTGCTTTATCACTGTGGATCACCTGTAGACTTTTCAAAGATAGTTCTCGCTTTTCATTTTGCATATAAATTTTTCTTGATTTTACAAAGCATTTATTTTGAATATTTTTATAGTTCATTTATCAATATTCTCTATTAGAATGACATTATATATATATATAGCATTTATCTCTAATACATCTTATTTTATTTGATACTTTATTTGATATTCTGTCCTATATATGCTAATATAATAAAAGAGTAATTGGATTCACTATTTGGTCTCTTAGTATAGCTGATGCCGCAAAGTTAGAACATGTGTAAATCCTATTTAAAAGTTTGAGATGGACCATATGAGCTTGTAGAAAGAGCACTTGGCATTTTTGTTAATTTACAAAAGGCAATTTCACTCTAATAAATCTGACCCCCTCCATAAACCACGCGGCCCTTCTCGCTGCACGTGCCTCCCTTGGCGGTGTGAGGGTCTCTGCTAGCTGAGAGCTGTGCTGGGACTCCTCCTGCCGTGCCATCCTGGCTCCGTGGGGACCCCAGCACACAGCTCCAGACGCTCACATGGATGGAGTATGCTCCAGTAACACCAGGTTTCCCTTACTCCTTTGCGCAGCTAAGTTTCCTGGCTTCATGTCGCTTGCTCTAATGTGCTTCCTCACGTGGTTTGCATGCTGGGGTCTCCGTGGTTTTGTCTCTCATTTCTTAATCTTCCACCTGATCCCCCAGGAAGTTGCCCAACCTTCTCCCACCCATGCTCCCGCAGGTCGACCCCCTTGGCAGGCGTCTCTTGAAGAGAATTCAAAGCAATGAACATGCATTTCCATGCTTCTCGTGTCTGCCAGCGCCCCTTCTCCCCTTTTCCTGAGGTTTCCCAGCCTTCCCACTCGGGAGCCCATGTCCCCTGTATTTCTCGCTGCGCTGTTGCCTCGCACTTTGCTATCTGCCCCGTCAGCTGAGACACCACTTCCTCGGCTTTTCAGGACGTGCCTCTGCATTAAAGGCTGCAGATGCCCAGAGTCCAGTCAGGTGGTTTTCTGTCTTTGTTCTCTCTCCAGCGCTCACAGGCAGCTCCATCACAAAGGCTTTAGAAGTGATCTGGTTCCGAGGGACTCAGCTGGGATCTTGTCTTCCTTCTGCACAGCGTGGTGAGTCTTTGTGAACACCACTAGTTTGTTCTAGCTGCAGGGTCTAAGAAATAACCCCATAGACTAAGCCTCTGCCCTGGAGGAGCTTGTGGGTCAGCACGGGCAGCAGAAAACTGACAAGAACCCTACCAGATGGTCAAAGATGTCTCAGAGGGCAAGAGAGTGGGCTTTGAGGAAGCAGAACATGCCGGGGACCTCAGGCTAGGAGGGACAGCCTCGGGAGGTCCCCGAGAAGTCCACAGCTTGCCAGGGCTGCAAATGGAGGGGATGACAGCCATGTGCACAAGAGAGAAGAGCATTCCACAGGCAGCAAACAAAAGCAGCAAAAACAGGTAGGAGCGCATGAGGAATGGGCACGGCAGATTGGGAAACAGCAAGAAGACCCAAGGTGGCTGCCGACCTCGGGCCAAGGGACAGACAGGAGGATTGAGACACCAGGGCACAGGGTCTGCAGAACATGGTGACCACTGGGCTTCATTCTTCTCTTGGGCTTCATAATTCTGTGTGCTGTGACCACTGTATGAACCAGACAAACTGTCAGTATTTCCCCATTTACCCCAGTGCCATGGTAGATAAAGAGGGAAGGAAAGTACATGCCATTAAAATAAAATGTACACGCTTCTGTGAATTTTAGCTCCTGCGTTGTGAGGAACTTGAACCCTAAGCAGGCTATCAGAAAGACTCGCTTCCGTCAGCTCCTTGGTATGAGCCTTCAGGCGTGTGTCAGAGGGGAGGGGACAGAGGATCCAGAACCCGGGGGAAAGTCCTGGCTCACTCATGCATTAGCGGTGAAACCCAGCGTCTTTCTCTCTGATCTTCTTCACCCTGGAGGAGCCCCTCACTGCAAGAGCACGAGGACCTATGGAGAAGTCTCCATCCTCACAATTGGAACCCACAGCGATGCACTCTCACGAGGCCCACGGTGAGACATGGAAGAAGGGAAATGAATACCAAGCACCAGCAAAAGTACGCAGCTGAAGAGAAGCTATGTGCGAACTTCTGCATAGTCTTGTCTAGCCCAGAGCACTTATCCTGTAGATAATAGAAAAATGTTTGCACTGGAGAAACAGCAGTCACACGGACCTCTCAGCTGGTCTTGGATTCTAGAAGTCACTGGGCAGACAATGTGCATGGCGATGGGGCAGGGGCATCACCTGAGGAAGTGGTCCCAGGGCCCGTCTGCGGGCTCAGTGGCAGTGGCCACACGGCCCTGGCTGTTTGAGGAAGTCTCTCCCCAGGACTGTGCATTTTTGGTTTTCATTTGCAACCTCTGAGCGAACACCCAGCATCCCCACCCCAGAGCTCCAGATGAAGGAAGCAGCCCTTTCACATTGGTGCCGCTGGGGGCCACTGTCACCCGCAGACCACACTGGTGGAAGAAGACGTCTGACAGCTTCTGAGATGCCTCTGTGCTGTGTGTCTTATCCTTGGATTAGGAACTCGGGGTGAGATTTTAACCATGTGCTTTAAAATGTTTTTATTTCCAACAAAATCAAACAGACTCCCCTCCAGCTGTGGCTTCTGAACTCTGTCTAAATGCATGGATTCCACCTTGGCACCCGGGAGTCATCAGGGGACGTCATGCCTAAGCCAGCAGTGCCCTGGGGCCACCTCTTTCTAGTGTGCCACAAGGGCCACCAGGCGGTGCTTCGAAGGGTTCCAAAGAGAAGAGGGAATCAACAGCACAGCACCTGACGCCCACCAAGAGTGGTCCCAGAGCCTGCGGGAGGGGAGCTGTGCCTTCAGGGAGAGGGACCCTGGGCTCCCAGAGTGTCCTTGCTACGCAGAACGGGGTGTGAGCCGGGGTGCTCCAGGTGGACCCCTGACAGCAAGAACCACGTTCCAACCCGCTCCCGCCTTTGCCTAGATCAAGTGAACCCCAGAATCCAGAAAAAGAGAGAAATTCTAGCCGGGCGTGGGGGAGAGAAGGAGACTGATCCAGACCAGGTACCCTGCTGCAGGGACAGATGCTCAACACAGCTCTAACCCGTGCGGCTCCCAAAGCGAAGCCCGAGTACTCTCCCAATTATGGGCCGTGAATTGGGCAAAAGCAGAGTTTCGTGCAAATCAGAGACACCAGTGCAAGTTTATTACACATTTCCACTGCACGGTACTCACGTGGGACTGAACAGACCTTTCGAGGTATGAAATAAAAGCGCCAGTGAATTGCACTAGCACAGAACAGCCAAGTGTTCCCGTGAGCTGCGCAGCTCCTTCCATGCTGTAACAAATGTGTCACTATGTATCCTGGGGCTTATCTCCCGAAGGCATCAGAACCGCTTCCGGTGCTTGCCAGACAACACAAATGCCTAGGAGCACTGGCTCCGAGAGGCGAGAGTATCTGTTTTTCCTGCTTGAGGAGAAGCCAGGAGGCCAGGGATATAGTGTGCACAGGGTGATAAGAAAGCGGGGGTCCGTGTCCCCCAGAGGCAGCATCTTTATGACATCTGATCACAGTGGGGTGTCTGCTGCTGCAGGCGGTCCGATGAAAAAGCTGCTCCCCAAAACTCGAAGCTGAGTCCTCACCCACCTGATTCCCCAGGCCTGGCCCTAGGTGACATCTGGCTCCCCCCAAAGTCAGTGACCAGGAAAGGTCAGCATTTGGAGTCCCTCAGGACAGCTGGGCCTCCAGAAGAGCGCCACTCAGACCCTCAGGAAGGAGGACGCCAGAGACGCTGCAGAAGTGGCAGGGACAATGGCCTGAGTGTGTTCAGGGCGAGGGAGAGACCCAGAAATGTGCTCGTGACTGCAGTAATGTTCTTAGAAACTTAATGATTCACTGTTTTTCAATCACATCTCATAAACCTCATTTTCTTTAATCACTTGCATAGTTAATTTCCTAGATTTCTTTTACTTATTACAACCTTGATTCTTTTAAGACAGTCTTAGGTTTGCAGTAAATTTGAACGGAAGAAAGAGAGCCTGGTCCCTGCCAGTTTCTCCCTTACCTGCACCCCAAAAGCTGGCTCATTCACCGGCTGAGCCCACACGAGAGTCCAGGGTCTACGTGGGGCTCCATAGGCTGTGGGTTTGGACGGATGGACACTGCTACTGCATGGCTCACAGCCACCCCGCTCACCACCTGGGCTCTGCTGGGTCCGCTTTGCCACTCTCTGGGCCGGCAGCCTCTCTTCTCATGCGTGATCCCAGCGCTGTGCTTTCCGGAACGTCGTGTGGCTGCAGCCCCGCAGCAGCGGGCTCCTCGGACTGGCTGCCTTCACTCGGTGACGTGTTCCTGAGTTTCTGCCAGGCCTTTTGCTGGCTCCATAGCTCATTCTCTTAGCAGGGAATCTAGCTTCCTGTCCTGATGCCCCATGTTTAGGTACCCATTCCTCTCCTGCGGGCATTTGGATGCTTCTAAGTCCTGACATTTGTGAGAAAAGCAGGAAAGACTTTATGTACGTTGTGCAGTGAGTGCTGGCTTGCCCCTCCTCGGGTAGGCACAGAGGGTGCAGCACCTGGGTAGAATGTGGGCGTGGCCTGCGGCTTCTGAGCATCACCGGTGTGGGCCTGGTCCCTCGGATGCCAGGGCTGCCTGGCGCTCTGGACCCGCGTGGTCGCCTCAGAGACAGCAGGCTTCCTCCCCACACCCTGCTCACACTGCCCACCTCCTCCCTCAGTCCTCTGCGACCTCTGATCTTTTCACCATCTCCATAGCGTCGTCTTTTCCAGAATACCAGCTGGAATCGTGCAGCCCAGGGCCTGTGGGTGGGTTTCTGTCATTTCACAGTCTGTGCCTCCCCTCTACCCCCGGTGTCTGTTGTTGCTAACTTGGGCCGGGGAGTGGCTCGGTGGTCGAGTGAACCAAGGCCTTGGGTTCAATGCCCAGCGCTGTGGGGAAATAAAACACAAACCCTTTCCCTAAGTCCCATCTAGTGGTTTCTACATCTCTCCTTTCAGTGGCCACCGCTCGCTTTCCTTTCTGCAGATCCTGCCAAAGCAACACGAAGCTTCCGGGGCCCGGGAGAGGACAGTCGGCCTCGGCGTCGTCTCTGTCATCTTTAGGTGACATGGCATCACCAGTGCTCCACGTCTGCCTCAGGGCGTTGGTGAGGTTAGAGATGCAACTTAATTTCTACCCAAAATACTCTTCCAAGAGGCACAAAACCTTCTTTCCAACGTAAGGCTGCGCCGGCCCATGCTCTGACCCTGCTCACTCACCACAGTGGTTAAACACGTTGTTGTTTGTATTTATGTTTCAGAAAAGATAGAAATATATGTATTTCTTTTCAGAAAACATTGAGGGTTAAACAATTAATGACCAGAAAAAATGCTGTTTTAGACAAGGTATTACTTTAAGTAGAACAAGTTCAGCACAAGGAGGTTAAAACATCAGATTAGGAAAAAGGGGGGGCGCGTTCTGGAGCATTGCAAGTACACAGACCAGGTGTTTGTCATGTATCAGCTGTGTGCTAATAATCAGGTCTTCCTGAGGCAGCTCCTTGCGGACTTGACGACAATTTCCAGGTGCCGTTTAAGCTGTAACTTCCAAGGCCTTTATGTGGTCACAGCTTGAAAGCACATTTGGAGGCTGGGACATTTGGAAGGGAGAGATGCATGTCACAGGAAAGAAAAGTCCAGTTTTATACCAGAATCTAGAGACAGGGCTTCCCAAATCATGTCCCCATGGCACACTTGCGCCTAAGAGTGAGTCCTCCGGGCCTCAGTGGGGCTTCTTCCTGCGGTGGCAGCCTAGCAGCAGGGGCGCCTGTGACTGAGTGTGGCAGAGGCCCATTTCCCTAATAGGACCCTGGTCCTGTGGTGTTTGTTCTTGAAGATAGATATGTCATACTTCCTTTTGTCCACTTTATGAAGACAGCTATCAAACCTTTACTTTCATTTTCAAAGACAGGAGTTTCATGTTTACTAAGAGATGCATCCACTAAGATAAGTGACACGTGTCCATCTGCGGTGACTGAGATCAGTACTGCATCTGCTTTTCATAAGTTTGAATGTTTGCTCCATCTGTGAAACAGATTACTAAATATTACATATACTAAAGAAAAGCATCCTCTAATTTGCATTCTGGGATTAATAAAAATTAACAAAGAAAAACATTCTCTGGCTACTGTATTCACTAAGATAAATATCCTGAGGCTGCTCTACTAAGGTTGTTTTCTGATTGAAATAGGCACTTAGCTGTGCGTAAGTCAGGTGTTTTGCTAGAACACTTTCTTCCAACTTTGCCCCCCATCAGGCCAGCATTTGGGCAGCAGATCACATAATTATCTGTGCATTGAAGAAGCCAAATCACTTCCGGAAGAGAAACCTAGCTCTGTCTGTCACAGCATCACTGCGTCACCTCTGCAGCTGGCCCGATCGCCGCTTGTGGGCTGTGGTCTTTTAAACACCGCATCCTGGTGAGATAACTCCGCTCTGTCCAAGCGCGTGGCCCATCCTCTGCAGACAGTGCAGCACACCTGCACGGCAGGGACCAACCAGGGAGCATCGTGAGGACCTTTGAGACCAGGGGAACGGCAATGGGTCGGGACGGTGCGGCTGGGGTCCTAACTGCGGTGCCTTAGGCTGAGGCTGCCACAGAAGACAGCACCTAGCAGCCAGGACTGGCTCCTTCAGAGAGGGGCAGTGTCGGGGCGTTTGCCACACACATGGGGAAGAGGCTGTGCAGGACAGAGGCTCGGCGATGCCCATGCCACCCACCTGGTGGGGGACGCCCAGCCTCCACAGCCCTGAGCAAACAGCCTCTGCAGAGCCTGGGTTGTCACGGCAGCCCGGAGAACTCCCACCACTAGCCCGGTGGCCATGAGACCCCAGTGCCCGGTGCCCTCAGTCTGCTCCCTGTCAAGCTGCTTGATGCTGTCTTCTGCAGGTACCTGAGAGTTAAAGATCAGACTGAAGGAAACTTGAACGAAAGTTCCACGTTGCACCGCAAGGACTTTCTCCTCCTTCCCCTTTGACTTCCACTGGCTCTGACATTGTAAAGAACTTAGGGAATCAGATTGAGCCACCAGAGTGGGGTTGATCAGACCCCTGTTGGTTTATAATTTTGTAGCTTTATAACTTCACAGTGTCCTCGAGTCTCCAGGTTAGAACTCACTCACCGATACACAAACCACAGCCTTAGCTTTGCACTAACAGCACCGTCCTAGGGTCCCTGAAAGGGCTTGTCAAGGGTCCTGCCACCCACGGCTCTTCCCCAAACACAGCCAAACATCTCTGCATTGTAACACCAAGATCTCCCTGCGCTGCTGGGACTCTGCATCCACTCCGCACCTCCCACTGCCTTCCACACTCACAGTGTCCACCCCACTGGGCGCACAGCACCCCAGTCACCTCCTCACTGATGCTACATCCTGCTGATCGTCCTCAACACCAGAGCCAAGGGCCACTGAGCTGGGACGCTGCTGGGGTCACCTCCATTCTGGGCCCCTTCTTTTTCCCTCCTCCTCCTCCTTCCCCTTCCCCTTTTCCTCCCCTTTCTCCTCCTTCCCCTTTCTCTCCTTCTTTCTTCTCCTCTTCCTCTTCTACTCCTTTCCCCTCCTGCTTTTGAGGCACTGGGGAGTGTGGGGGTATGATGCAGGCCCTTTGCACTGAGCTGTGTCAACCGCTTTAGATTTTCTTTCTCTTTCTCTTTCTCTTTCTCTTTCTCTTTCTCTTTCTCTTTCTCTTTCTCTTTCTCTTTCTCTTTCTCTTAGTGGTTCTCCGTGAGTCACTAATTGTCCAGACAGACTTGAACTTGCTCTCTTGTGACGGGGCCTGCAGAGCGCTGGGACGACAGTTGTGCGCCCCCTACTCAGCCATCACCTTCACTCTCTGTCCAGCTTTTTACAAGGCCGCAGAGCCGGGTGAGCTGGACCCCAGTGTGCTCAGTGGTCGCTGGCCACCCCCCAGCCCTTCTGTGCCCACACAGGCCGCTCCCACTCCCTCAGGGCCCTGAGTCCCACCTCCCCTCCTGTCTGTGCCCCGGGAGTGGCGGGGGTCACACGGAGGAGCCCGGCCTGGGCTGTGGCAGTCCACCCTGCTGGGACTTCTCCTGCCATCACTGCCACTCTGCCGAGGCCTCAGCGCTGACTCAAGTGTCCGTGCCAAGGTCACCACAGCACTGTCACTCAGTGTGTTTTCGCTCAGTGATGCTCCCCGCACCCACACCTTACTTGGTATTAGGAGACCGAAATTGTACCTGTTCATCACGGGAAACGTTATGCTTTGAGATCTGTGTGGTTGAGCGGCTACTTGGATCCAGGTGACACAGATCTAGGTGACATGCACATCACTGCCTGCAGTTTCTCTCTATACAATATCAAAGTTGCAAGCATAGCTCTGTAGTATTAATAAGTGTGATCTAAATGTATGTAATGTAAAACTTACAGTAAAAGACAGCTTGCCGTGCATCTCCCTGGCTTCCCGTGCAAGCACTGCACCCCGCCTCTTTCTGAAGCAGTGTTCAAAGCCCTCTTCCGTGTTTTTCATTGTACTGTCTTGGCTGCCTCAGTACCACAATGTGCTTCAAGATGTTCAGATTTCTTAGTTATTTTGATTGAGGAAAGAGATAAAGAAGGAGAAGTAGGAGGAGGAGCATGAGGGTGAGGAGAGGAGGGGAGGGGAGAAGGGGGAAGGAGACAGATGGGGAGGGCAGGGAGATGGGGGAGGGGAGCTGGAGAAGGAGCCCAAGAGGAGGGCGCAGGCTCTGAGGACAAGGTGGTAAGGGCCCCGCGGTAGGGTTTTCTGAGGCCTCCTTTCCACCAGAGGGCGCTGAGCAGCCTTGTCTTGTTAGGGCGCTGGGATCTCCCCCATGAGGACCCTCAGGAAGGAGGACTTCAGCACTGCTGCGGAAAGCACAGCTCAAGGAGAAAGACTGTTTGGAAGTGGAATTAATGCAACATGTCTTTCTCTGTGACAAGTCATTTTTTAATTTAATCACTCGGTGTTTTCGGTCTCCCTGGCATGCGATTGCTAACTCAGGACACCGTCATGTGAATAGATCCCTGGGACCGGACCGTCCTAAAGGGGGTCCGAGCCCTGAGAGCCTGGTGCCCGCCCGCCACCCCAGCGAGAGCCGAGGGGCCGGGAGGCTGCGTGTGTCCGCTGCGTCTGCGTGGCTCCCCGCTCCCTCCCGGGACCCTGGCTCTGGGAAGCTGCACCCCACACCCACTCACTCGGGGAACAGCAGCCTTCATTTTCCGTAAAGGAAAAATAATTTTGTATTCAAAACAACAGCCATGCATTTATGAGAAGGTAAAAATTGTGTTGATATGCAATTTTTAACATTCTCCGGAGATTTTGAAGAAACCCAATCACTTTTTATCCCTTGTCACACAGATGGAGACCTGGACAAATTGAAAATACACCAGATGGAAAATGAAAAATATTGTTTCCTTTCTAAATAAAATGCATGTATTTTGTTTGGATACTGACCCTCAAGGTTTCAGGAGAATAAGTTAGATTCCGACTGCCAAACACATGGCCAGCCTTGCACTTACATTTCATTTTGGGAACTAAGCATCATGGCGCCCAGCACTGATGGCTTTTTATGCTTTCTAGCTCTTTCTAAAAATAAACGTTCTGTAGATGCACCTTAAGGAACCAGTAACTTTTATGTTTAACAACAGAACTGATTGCTAGGAGAGAAAGACAACGTCAGCTCTGACCGTGGAAATCCAGCTGCCCGAGCTGTGGGGACCAGGACCCAGGGTCCTGCTGGACACGAGATGTCCTGAGGTCAGGCGGGAGAGGTGCACTGAAGGAGCACTGCGTGCCCGTGTGGCCTCCTCCGTGTCCACTGTGGCCCTCACAGTGGTCACATGGAGACCAGAGTCACTACAGCTCCTCCAGGCCTGATCCCACCCGATGCCTGAGCTCCAGAGGGTGCAGTGAGGGAACCCACCGACCCTGTGCGCCCCTCCGCAGCACAGCTGCTTCCAGGTTCACCCCCTTTGCTGGGCCTTTGACTCAGCCTAAAGGCACTGGGCTCCCGTCACCACTCTCAGAGGCCAACCCAGCCTCTCCTGCCTCATGAGAGCGTCTCCTGCTGCCCACAGTGCCAGCGCCAAGGGGCAGCTTCACTCAACAGGGTCCTGCCCTCGGGACGCCTCGGAGGCTCCCGGAGCCGTGCCCTCCCTTGTCCACGCTGATCACTCATGGCAGAGCTCTGTGACCGTGGCCGTGCTTGTTAAATGATGCGTAATTAGGCATAATTATGGTGTCCGGGGAGAAGCTGCTGCATGCACAAGACGTCGTCTGTGCTTTTCACAAAAACATCCTTTGTGTGACTAAGTCAAAGATGAGCTGCTTTCAGAGGGGCGGTCAAGGTTCAGACTGGCCAGGGGCTACGTCCGCCCTGTGCTCCTCCCCCTGCACGTCCACCGAATCTCGCTGGATCGCGGGAATGCAGGACACAGAGCCGACCGGCTTCGGCTGCCCCCTCGCCCATGCAGCCAGGATGAGAGCAGCTGGGCTCTCAGAGACCTGGCCCTGAGAGTTCAGGTTTTGTTCCAGGTGTCGATCAGCCCCGGTGGGGGTAGGGCATGCTCCCTTGCCCCAAATCACTGACCTGAACCCCGGCCGAGTCATCAGAGGGCTGGTTTTGAGCTGCAAATTGAAAGCCACATGTGTCCTGAAACTCATCTGAGGCCTGGCCCTGCTGAACCCTGTAAGACTCCCCGGGCCCACAGCCATGTAGAGCAGCACAGAAGGAGGCGGCCAGCCATGGCATCCCCATGAGCTTCCACACTGTAATCGCACCCTGATTCTGCTGGGAATGCTGAGCTGGGCTGGGCCCAAGGAAGGATGTGCCTCTAGCACAGGTACCATGGTCAAAAAATACAGTGAATGTTAAAAAGAATTATTACAGTGAGAGGCATTCTCAAGCATCCGCCTCGTCTCCTGCCACCTGCTTGGAACAGGTTTACCGCAGCCTCTGTCACTTTCTGAAGCAGCCCTGGACCCGTCTGTGAGCGTCTTTGGTTGCTGTCTCCGGTCATCTCAATGGCTAGAACTGATCAAAGCTTTTCCCTTTCCCAGCTGTTTTGCCTTTAGGAAGTGCCAGAAGCCAAACAGTGCCAGACCTGGCCAAGAAGCTGGTGGGCACACACGGCCCACCAGTGGGCGCAGCGGCAGCACTGCTCTGTTGGTTTTGATCCCACCGCATAGAGAGGCTTGCGGAAGAGGAGCTCCAGGACCACTGCAGGAAGGGACAAAAAGGATGGACAAAGGTGCTTTCCGTGACAGGGAGTGATGTGCGGGGGTTAATGGCAGTGCATCCTTTACGGTCATCACTGTGTTTAATTTAAATTTTAGTTAAATTGAAAGGCAAAGTGGAAAACAATTAGAGGGGGAGATGGACTTTCGCAGGGTCGTGTGGTTACGAGCCTGGCTTAGCACTGGATAGCTCACAGCAGCAGCATTCACGGAGCTTCGGATCACAGCTCCGAAAGCACTAAGAAGAGAGTGGACTTCCAGAACTGCTTCAGAAAGGGGCAAGAACGGGACAAGTGTGTTTGACAGGAGAAGGACTATTTGGCAGAGCTTAACAACGAAGGACATTTTAAGGTTACACTTCTCTATGTAAACATTCATACGCTCAGCCCTTGCGGTCGTGGTCTGGAAGAAGCTGGCCACTGCAGAGGACACTGCATGCAACCTGGGGGCTGGCTGTGGCGAGTCCCCCGGTCAGCAAGTAGGAGGGGGCTGACAACACTGCACCGCAGCGGCGGGCAGTGCAGAGAGCACTGTCTTCCCTCCCGGCTTCCATGGTGACAGCAGAGTAGGGAGATCAGGGCTGGGTCAGCCCGCTCTTTCCCTCTCTGTGCAGCCAGAGCCAGCAGTGTCCCAGGCCTTGCCAGCAGCCTGGCTCCTGCGCCTGGACGCTGACGTGGGCACTGTGGTCTGGGAGACGGAGCAAACCTCAGGTCGGGACCTGCGTCATGCTCAGGGCCACTGCTCGCAAGTCATCCAGGTCACTGTGCGGCGAGGTCAGGTCGCTTCTCCCAGCGAGGACTCACCCTGATTTGTGAAAACAGCCAAAAGCAGAGCGGCTGCTGACGTGGAATGCACAGTTCACAGTTGCTGTTTTCTCTCCAGACTGTGCTGTGAGTGGTACGCACAGAGCAGGGGTGCCGCACTCCTCAGAAAGCTCACTCCGGGGGGCTTCTCGGGATTTCTTTGCCAACAACACTCCTGAGCTCCTGAGAACCCCGCCGAGCAAGTCACAGTAGGGAAGTGAGCCCATCACCCACGGTTTAGTCCTCAATTACCCTGTTTTGCTGGTGAAAGCTCACATGAGTAACGTCAGCCTCAAACACCCGGACTGTCCCCAAGGATGCAGTGAGTCCCCCTCTGCATGGGTTTCCTCTGATGAGGCGGGTCGCTCGCTCCCCACTCCCACCCCGGCAGGGAAACCATGTGTGTCTTTGGTGCCTGGCCGCCTGCCCGTGCACTGCTCAGGCCCTGAAGAGACTTCTGCTTGTGAGCAACAGGACGAGGGAGACACCAGGGGCCCATGTCTTGGTTTATGTCCTGCCTCTGCCAGTTTTGAGGTGAGACACTCAAATTAGCTTAAAAATGCTGTCAACTTTGATTATCTATCAGTAAAAACCAGTAAGTCCAGGGCCTGCAGCAGCCTGGCAGTCACGTGGGGAGACCCTCACGGGAGGCGGTCGGGAGAGATGACATTTCACATCTACGTCAGGGACAGGGTGAGCTGCACAGACACTGTCGGCTTCCACTCCGCTTTGAGATTGTAAGGCAACCTAACTTTATCCTAGACCACAAAGTACCAGAGATAAAATTAGAAGCGCAAGCAGAATCTTTCAAATCAAGAAAGATATCATCTTAATATTTTAATGTTCCTGATAGCAGTTAAGATGATGCATACCGTCTCCAACCATGAGCGCAGTCGTTATGTTCAGCAAACATATACGAACAAAAATAAAAAGGCAAAATGAAAAAATAATAAACACAGTGCTTGGTATCTAAATGATCCTGGCTGCTCCATACCAATAATCAGTAGTCATGCTAGGCAGACTGACATCTGAGCCTTGCCCAGCCATTCCAGAATTCCTGGATCCATTTGTGAAACATTTAAAATGCAGACATCCCTCCTCAAAAAGAAAAAAAAAAAAGAACTTGTTTAATATTCATTGACTCTAGAACCCGGAGATGATTTGTATTCCATGGGAAGCTTTCTCTGTTAATACTGTTTGCCAGAAAATAGCCAGAGTTCAGATCTATTAGATATGAAGCTGTTTATTAGATCACACTCCGAAAATGTACTGTTCATAATGTGATCCTGCAAAATGATGGTTTTCATCAAACTTCTGTTAACTACATTTATCTCTGTTATAAAGGGGTTTTTTTGTTAATCCCATAGAAATGTAAGATAAGAATGTAATTTGCTCAGGCTAATGATAAGCTGCTTTAATCAAATTCAGAAGTGAAGCAGGAACACCCTGGAGCCCCTCTGGAGGACGCAGTGCCTCTGGGCCCTGTCTGCGGCTCCCAGGCTGCTGGGCCCCAGGGAGGACCCACACCAGTGCTGGGTCCTGAGCGCGCAGCCAGCGTGCAGGGTGGTGGTGGTGGGGGGTGAGCTAGAAGCCTGGAAATGTAGGGAGCAAAATTAGGCCTCCAGCAAACTCCCAGGAGTGCTAGGCTCCAGCATTTCTTATCCCTGCTTCTCACAGAAAATAAGTCTTATTCTTCCAGCTCCTGAAATTTGAAATTAAGTAGATTTTAGTTGTCACATATATTTTGAAAGTTCTAATTTCCAATAGATGTGAGGAGGCCTAAAAATGAGGCTAAAATGCGTGTGCGGTGAATTCCCTCCATAGTAAAGTGAAGGTGTAGAAGAGAAACCCTGGAAACAGCTGCGGTGCCTCAGAGCTGGCACCAGGGGTGCACGAGCCCTGGGGACACTCGGGCCATTCCTGCAGCCCGCAGACATGCCCCCGAGAGCAGGTTTACAGGCAGGACCCTAGTGAGGATGCGCTGTGACTTCCTACACTAAACCCTGCGCGGGTGCAGCAGGGCACATTCCCCAGCAGCCTCTGCACTGCGGCGATGAGGAAGCCAGGACCCTAGAAACTCGCTGCACGGGCCAGCCTTTGACACACCGCCGCGCCTCATTCTGCCGTGAATTTAGACGAGTTATCGTGCTCCAGAACGCGCGGGGTGGATTCCGAGCACCCACAGCAGCACCAAGCCAAGACCCTGCAGAGGTGAGCAGAGACCTCTGCTCTAGAAAACCCAGCCTGAGCCAGGAGACACCCGGAAAGCCTGGAATGTTCCACAGCTGGTAACTTTGTTCCCCCACACTCTTCTGCCATAATATTCCTGCCTTGCAGCCAGCTGGTCACGGACTGCACCTCCAGGCTCCAGGGGCCGAGTCCAGCCTCCCCTGCTCTAAACTGTGCTTTTCTCCCAGTGTGTCCTGGGCACTAGGAAGCTACTACAGGCTGTGTGTACACAACCCCCATCTCTCATTGTCCCTCTCGGAGTGGTTTCTCTGGGGGTTAGGAATACCTGTCATAAGGAAGATGCTATTACAGTCTCACCAGTGATGCCAGTGCTCCTAGCCCATGTCCAGCAGCTGCTCGCGCTCTGCTGCGAGGCAGGTGAGTCATGTCGTGAGCACTGCCCTACTGTAAACTGGGTTGTACACACTGTGAGGGCAGGGCTTGTCTCTGCCTGCTTCTCCCTTAGCGAGTGGTTGATTGACTGATGTTCATATTTTAATTACAGAGCACAAAGTCTGGCATACAGGAGGTCCTCTGACTGGACACCGTGTGCAAACTTCAGTTCCTTCCTCGTTGAAACACTGCACTTGTGCGAATGCACGTGAGGCAGCTTCCGTTCTTGACTCCATTTTACAGATGAAAGAACCGAAATGGACGGAAACTCATGAGCATGGGGCTCCTCACTGGAAAGCACAGGGAGCTTCCGGGAGCAGAGGCCCGGCTGGGGGTCCCTGCGATCCCCGGACTGGGCTGCCGGAGCTGTGGAGGGTCACTGCCTGCAGCTCCACTGCTGGCACAGTGTCCTGCTGCCTGTCCGGCCCCCTGTGACCTGAAGATGCACTGCCCTTGGGACAGAGTTGTCCCCCCGGGCCCGAGTCCTGCCTCGGTGGGACATCTGTGCCCCAGCTCCTCGTGAATTAACCCATCAGCCAGGCAGCTCTGTCTTTATCTGGGGCCACCTGACATTTCTGGCTGTAAAGTCTCACTTAGCAGCGCTGCAAGGCCTTCTCCCACTCCAGTGATCCCATCCCAGCATGGGAGTGAAATTACGTAATCCGTGAACTCCGTCCTTTCCTCCGGATGTATCTTACACTGAACAGGATGTGGGCTGAGATTTCCCACTGTGCTCTCTAGTAGAACGGGCCAGAGGTGCGCCGCGTTCTGAGGGGCCACTTCCTTCCTGTGCGGTGTTCCCGCAGTGTGGTGCTGCCTCTCTCAGTTTCTGCCAAGTTTCCCACAGCGGGTGCCTGGCTTTCCTAGCAGAACTCCTACAGGAACAACACAGCAGCCACAGTCCCTCATATGTCCTGGGTGACAGGGGAATCTGTCAGAGGCTTTGTTCCCAGGGGGGCCATGCCTGAAAGTCCCACTCCATTCCATGTGGCTACGTGAACCTTCTCAGGTGCATTCTGCTTCCTGTTCATTGCGCAGCCCCTGTTCTGAACATTACAGTGTAACGACATGGACAAAGAAAGAATCTCGGGGTGCAATTGTAGTAACCAACCAACACTGGCAGAAAACTGATTGCTGAGGTCATAGGGTCACTTCATTACTTTTTATTCTAGGTAGCAGAATGCTGCTGAGTCCCTGGCAGAGAGCTGAGAAAGGGAGGTCCAGGAAACGAAACCCAGTCAGGTCAGTGATAGAGAACGTGTGCAAATACAAGATAGACAGCTAAAGGGAAAATGGTGGGAGCGTCCACCCTTCACTGTTCCGGAGGGATCACATGGGCGCCCAGCACAGGGCAAGAGGCCAGCTGTGAGGAGAAGTGTTGCTGGTCCTTCCACACAGCCGTGGCAGGCCTTGGTGTGACTGTTGTGTCTTCCCACAGCTGTAGCTGACAGGCGTTCTCAGAGCGGGCTCATTTTCTGTTGCACTTTGTTCCCAGGAGCCTGATATGCTCAGGTGTATTTGTGAGAATAGTGGCACACGCACACACACACAGGCGCACACACAGGCACACACACAGGCACACACACGCACACACAGAGGCACACACAGGCACACAGAGGCACACACAGGTGCACACACAGGCACACACAGGTGCACACACAGGCACACACAGGCACACACAG
>PVJX010001462.1:0-41241 GCA_004027295.1 Dolichotis patagonum | reverse complement strand
ATGCAAGGCTCACGCAGTGATGCTCTTGGCCCTTCCAGCTCCACCCCACAGCTCACCCAGGTCTGTTAAGGCATTCAACAAACACAGGGTACCATCTCACATTGCAGCTGGCCATTTGGAAGTTCTTTGCCTGGGACACTCCCGATGTCTCAGAGCTCGCTCCCTTCCTCAGGCCTCCACGGCTCTGCCCCAAGCGCAGGGTCCTGTCTTCCCCACACTGTGCTCCTGCCCTTCCTCCTTCATCTTTAAACCTGTTCCTGCGTGGGTGGAGGCACAACCAGAGCTTCCCTTGACGACACAATGCGTGAATGATCCATGCAATGCTAGAGGAGAAAGTAAAAGAGCGGCAGGAAATCCTTCCACCGAAGACTGCAAGGCGCAGCCTGCCCCAGCGATGGGACAGTCCAGCGGGATCACATCTGTCTGTCACCACTGCTATTGCCATATCCTCTGTCTGCAAAACAGTGCCGGCCACAACATGAGATGGTGCTGGGAGAGCTCACCATGCAGACGGAGCCTACGGTCAGCGCCTTTAGCTGTGCGGCTGTTTTGTGTTCTGTTGCTTTTCCGTCTTCTACACATCATGACGAACTTTACCAACAATAATGAACACTGCACAGCATGTGACCCACTGCAGGCCCACAGGTGTGTCCTGGCCTAACCCAGCGAGGATTTGTGCAGCTGTATTTACCTGAGCCCTTAGGAAGGATGCGGGAGAAAAAAGCATTTTCTACACATCAAAAACAATGATTTTTAGGAGTGAGACTAATGGAGCATCTCTTTCTCTTCATCTCAAAAGCAGCACGGCTCCCAGCTCTGTGTTTCAGCGGCTGCACTAACGTCACCATCAGCACAGTGGTTAGTGACGGAGTCCTTTGCCAGTCATCACTTCCTCATCACTTTGCTCCTCCTAATAAAGCACAGTGAAGGCGAAGAGGAGAGGGGAGACCCTGGGAGAATCAGCCCCCCTGCGAGGCAGCCTGGGAGACTGACCACGTGCTGCTCATTTGCAGTGCACAGCTTATCCTGGACTGCAGGTGCCACACATCAAAAACGCTCTGAGAAGGAAGGCAAACTCATTCTTATTGCTTGGTGCTCCTGGTCGGGAGGGAAAAGCCACACGCTTTGTGTGATTGTGTCACAGCACTGTTCCAGGCAAACTCACGAGAATCCTGTCTGCTGCTCCCTCCACGCGAGGTGTCCAGGCCTAGCTCCATCCCTGGCAGGAGACAGAGGAGCCTCAGTGAGGAAGGCCTTGGCATCTGCCCTGAGCAGGTCTGAGGGTGCCCTCAGAGGCCCCTCTTCGGGGCGGGGTTCATGGATAAACTCACGGGTCTGTGTTCTCAGAGCTGAACAGGCTGTGTAATTTGCAGGCAGAGTTAAGGAACGCTACCCTCAATGGGACCATGACAAGGGAGATGAACCCTCCTCACCCTCAAAGCCCTCTGCAGAAAGCCAGCACCTCGGCACCCCGCCAGGGTGGGCCCAGCAGCCAGGCTCAGTCCTTGGTCTTCTCCGTGGACTCGTATGGTGAGGTGAGGCACTGCGGGCCTCGCCGCTTCCCCTCCAGCCCAGGTCGCAGGGCAGACGCTCGATTCTGCCTCCTGCCTCTTCTCTGCAGTGCACAGGACTCCTATCAGCCTTGCCAATGCTTGGGTTGCTGCAGTGTATTTACGTGGCATGCAGTGTGATCCCATTTCTGTTTTATTAGAAAATTCTCCAGTAGCTGAAGATGTCAAATATCTTTTCCATGTTGATTTTCTTCTGTGAAAGTTCCTCTTTTTCCCACTTCCCACTTGTGTGCCCAGGCATTTACCAAGCAGCATTCAGGTGTACTTAGGTATTTCTTAGACATGTTGTTTGCAAACACTGCACCCTTTCCACATCATCGCTCACGGAGAAACCATGTCCGGTTGCAAAGACACATCTGACCACCTTTCTGTGTAATACATGTCTTATACAACCTTGACAGGGTTTTCTAAAGCAATCCAAACGCATTTAAAACCAAAACCAACCAGGCAAATATAATTCTGAACTCACAATGAGTAGTTTCACGTCACTCTAGCATGCACTGATGTAACCGTGAGACGTGAACTCCTACACGTGAACTCCTCCTGAGTGCGAAACCGGTTCTGGACCTGAACAACCCAGAGGTGCACGGAGCGGTGCTGCCTGCAGGCTCCATTTGTCTGAGCTGTGCGACAAAGCGGTTGAGAACCTTCGACCCCTAGGAAATGCTCTAATTCTACCTCCACTAGAGCTGGTGAGAGTTTTGTGGGGAAGAAGCAGGAACACAAGGCGGAGTGATACGCAAAAAATCCCGCTGAATCCAAATCGGGTGTTTCAGAGTGACCTTGTGAACGTAATTCCTTCAGGAACACAAACATGCACACACACAGGTCCACACACGCACCACTTCCCTTGTCAGTGAAGTGCCACTTCGTTCTCACAGCTCCGACACCATGGATGGGAGGGTGTCCCCGCCACAGCGTGCAGCAGAACTGGGAGTGGTTAAACGCGCATGGACCGTGCCGACAAACCGTGCCTGCCAGTGTACAGCGTCGAGGCAGAAATGCATGGAAACATGTGGGGGTAGAGCGGGCAGGCAGGGAACAGGTGAGGTTCGTGATGGATCTGAATAGAATCCCAAAGAATAAAAGCAACAATAGAATCCCAAAGAATAAAAGCTAAAACCTTGAGAAATGACACGAAGAATGCCGGGGGAGTAGGGTGGAGGGATTACATCACTGAAAGAGCAGTGTAATTCAAGCCGGTGTGTTACAGCAGAGGAGAGATAACCCGTGAGGGATCACCTCAGCTCCAGGAGCCTTCCAGGACGAGCCGGGATGCAGGCGGCTGAGTGCCCCGCTGGGAGCCCACTCGGAATGGGAAGTGAGAAATGCAATCTGGGGCTCAGGTGCCTAACTGTATTTTTGACACGGTGAAGAGTTTGGAAAGATAACAACAAAGTTGAAATGAACTAAAACTAATTTCAAAAGTGTGTTGTAGTGCAACTGATGGTGAGAAAGAAAAGAGGCACAGGGTGGGAGGGCAGTGGAGGAGGGGAGGCTTCCTAGGCAGCCCTCCTGCTGCCAGGAGACCGAGGGGCCCAGCTTGCCTGGCGTGAGCTGCTGTAGAAAGCTCTTCCTCCTCCTCCAGACAGGCGTCCTTCAGATGAGGCACTTGTAGACCATGGGCAAAGTTCACAAATGTAACTAAAGCTTCCGATCAAGGACACTTTCGAAGCCACCACCAAAGCCACCCAGTCTCCATCCATGACAGACCTGAGCTATGGCCACCCCACTGCAGACAGTACAGCATCTGTCCAGAGGGCTAGCGATCTGCCCCTGCATCACAGGAAAGGAGAGCCACGTCAGAGTGAGCCCAGCCCGGCTTGGAGTGCAGGAGAGCGGTGAACCGGCTTCTTGTCCACACCCGACCAGCTGCTGCTAGGAAATGCAGTCAGGAAAACAATCTTGTAAAAAGTTTTGCAAAAAGGAATGAAAAAAATGCAATTCTTGAAAACTACCTAACAACACAAAAGTACGCATAAGATAATCTAGACGTTGGAGTTTGGATGCCTCTAAGAACTTGTTGGAACGATTAATTTATGTTAGAGCTGCTGAAATTATTATTTTTGAATTCCAGCTGGTAGCCTTAATAAATTTTCTCCTAACTTCAAGAACATGTGGAAAAATTATAGCACTAATTGAGCTGGTGGAAGAAAGGAAATAATTAGCATGCCATCTGCTCACACATAATGACTTGCTAGCAAAGGAGCTGAAGATGTAAAGAATAAAAATTGGCCAAATATGACTTTTCAGGAGGTAGAAATTTCCTAATAGCCTCACCGCACTGTCTCCCATCGGTCATTGCTCTGAATGCTCATTACTGAGAAGATCAAGCAAACATCGAAACAGCAGTAGACAGATCAAAGAAGCACAGACACTGACGGAAAGGCGGAAGTCTCCCCGGGAACGCAGAGGGTGCTGGACAGTCACTCTGTGTCCACCACCTACCCAAGGCAATGGGCAGTCGCAGTCCCCTTGTCCAATACTTTAACGGCGTAAGGCACCGATTTAATAAGGAAGGTGAGTGGCTGCAGCCCAGAGAAAAAATAAGATCAACAAAAGAGAAGTAGAAAGAGGAAGGCTTGCGGGTTCTGGAGGCGGCTTTGGAGGACCGGGCACCGCATGTCTCGGGCCAGTCTCGTGGGGGAGGGTGCGGGTGCCCCCTGTGGCCAGGCGCTGGGCCTGCAGCCTGGGGGCAGCACCGTGGGGACAGGGCGGCCTGGCTGCTGGGGAAGCCTCCGGCCGGCCTGGCTCCCGTGTGGGACAAGCTGGTGCCCGCTCCCCTTCTCCTCGGAAGCTGCCCCACCCCGTCGCTGGGACCCTGCCGGCTTAGCAGTCCCTGGGGAGGTGGCACGTGCCAAGGGCCCGGCGTGCGGAGCTCTGTGCCCGAGTGTGACAGGAGCAGTGGGCTCTCAAGGAGCCGGAGCGTCCACCCGCCACAGCAGGGCCCTGCCTGCGCGAAGCCGAGGCCCAGAAGGCAAGCAGGGCTCGGGAGGACCTGGAGACTGGGGTGCTGCCTTGTGGGCCGCCGGCCTCGGGGCCCACGGGCCCTCGATGCAGCAGAAGAGCGACTTCCCGCGGGCCTGTGCCAGGAGCCTCCCTTTGCTGACGGGCTTGGGAAAGCTCAGCCGTGCTCCGCGGTGCGCTGGGGTACAGTTTCCGTGTTTCAGCGCTGCACGTTTCCTTCCACTGAGGCTGCACCGCGCTCCTTCCCGTGTCCGCCAGGGCATCGGGCGCTTCCGGTGGGTGCGGGGCTCGGGCGGCACCAGGTGTGGATCCCGCTGTGCATCAGTTCCAGCACCGGCTTCCCGGAGCACGGAACACCCGCTAGGCAGGCGGAGCATCTCTCCCAGTGCTGGAGGAGACGTCGCTGTAGGGTGCTCTGCGCGCCGCTCCTGTCCTGTCACAGTCCAGGCCCCCGAGGACCAGCGTCCAGGCCCCCCAGGACCAGCGTCCGGGCCCAGGCTACTCAGCTGCAAGACGCTGGGAAAGCGCAGCATCTCCTGCACCCCGTTCTGCGCCCGCGGACCCCGCTCCCTGCCCTGTTCTCCGCTCTGCGGTTTTGCTGTTTCTCAGCCTCAGGTCACGGAAGACTTCTTCCTGCTTTAGAAAAGCAGGAAGAAATGGAGCTCCGCTTGCTCCTAGTTTAGGGAAACAGATCTCTAAGTGCACTTGAGGGGAGTCACAAAGACCCACCTGCGACCACAGGGCCTTGCCCGCACAGCGGCAGGAGCAGAACTGAAGCTGAGACACAGGCTGCGGTGAGGGAGAAGAGCAGTTCCATCCACAACTGCAGGGAAACGGCGTCTACTGCAAGTCCATGCCACTCAGGAGACTTAGGGATCACAAGAATTTAAACCAGTATATAAGACAGAAAGAGCACGGTGTGAATGCAATTGAGGGACAAAGGTAAAACTCTGTTAAAGACCAGTGCCCCTCCCATGTCTGGGGACTGGGAGGCCTCCTCCTGCAAAGGGAGGGATGTCGCAGGAACAGAGAGCAGCAGGGTACAATCTGGGGCCGCGCATTTCTGCCTTCAAGCATTTCGGCAGCTGCTTGGCCAAGAGAAGGCGTCACATGCTGGGCTTTCAACCTGGCGCGGTGCTGGGGTGCAGCGGGGAGGGAATTGGGGCCCAGGGTCCACAGCGTGGAGCTCTGTCCACTAACTTCCCCACCTTTCTCATCTTGATTTTCTCCGAGGCTGAGACCGAACCTTCGAGGATGTGTTAAGCAGACCGGCTGGAAAGTGGCCCCAGCCTGGGCTGCTACCCTTGGACCCAGACTGTCAGTTTCTTCCCTTAGAGCTCAGTGTGCGCCCTGGCTCCGAACCGTGAGTGATTCTAATGTATAATAATGGCTATCTTATTATTGAAATGTGGCTTACCCCCATTGTTAATAAGGGGAGACTCTGTTTCTGATTCACTAACAAAGTGTAACTCAGGAAGCAAGCCCGAGCCATGCAGAAACGGTGTCTCTGACACGCAGCATTTCCCACGGGCCCTGCACGGAGGCCCCGCTGTGTCTGCATGGTGTTACTCCAGAGTCGCTGTGCTTTGCGCCCATGTTCTGGTGACACCATCTGCTACTCTTGTTGGTCTTTAGCTTGGGGCCCTGAGCTCACCTCCTCCTGGGCTGGCCGCTCTCATCTGCTCTGCAGATGCCTACTGCACCCCAGTCCACCTGCATCTGCACTGGTGGGGAACCCGAGAGGCCGGGCCCACAGCGGGCCCTGAATCCAACGCAGTAGAGAAAGGCTGGGGTGGAAGGGAAGCTCCCTGCCAGAAGGGGGCGCTCTTCTGAGGTGGGCTGGGCTTTCCTCTGGAGGTGGTGTGAGGGTGTCAACTCCGTCCCTCACATGGGCAGAGACCTGGGCCCCGGACCAGGATGCCTGTGCTAATGTCACTCGCACCTTTCACCTGCGTGCCTGCTAGACAGGGACGATTCTGCCTTTGTGATATGAGACAGTCATGATAGCTCAATTTACCAAAATAACTGAGTGTGGGCTGAAACAGGCCTTGTTGTTACCACGGCAGTGCATTGCAGGCAGCATTTCCTCTCATTTACCCCCTGCCAGGACCTAAATAGCTACGGCAGATGACACCAAACCTGACTCAGGATGAGCCTCACTCAGCGCTACTTCTGTGACAACAAAGAGCATCAGAGGCGGCCACGTCAGGACCCAGAATGAAGCCCTGGGTGCAGGCTACCGACATCAGGGACTTGTGATGGACTGGACAGGCACAGGCCTCCTCAGGCCTGCAAGCACAGAGTTACACAGACGAGGCTTGACAGGGCTTTCCAGGGGGCCTGGCGGACAGCACGCATTCCTAACATGAGGATTGGTCAACACCACTCGACACCTAAGCCAGGAAATGAGGCTGCTTGTAAACATCAGCTGCATACGTTTTATGATAACATAATTCATGAGTGACTGTTCTCATGTGATCCTTTGTACCTTCTCTCCAATGCTAGTTTAATACGGTACTCCAGAAATACCAATTTCTAGAATATATTCTTTGGAGAAATTCTTTCAGTGTTTTCAACTTCAAAGATACAGTAGATCCCTTGTTTTGATGATCAGATTGTTTGGTCAAAAGAGAGTGCACAGCGTTGACTCAGCAGGGTCTCAGGGAGTGTTTCCATGACGTCTCGAATCATGGTGATTAAGACAATCAGGCTACTAATTCCATTAAATGTGCTGGTAATTAGCATGGGTTAGTCATCAGGCTAAACCATGACGCACAGAGGAGTAGTTTCATTGTAACTGAGAATATTTATAATCCTTAAACATTAGGGCCCCTGGTTTGGAAACTATGCTGGTTTCTGCTCCCTGACTGCGTGCCTTAGGATGTGGTCTTCATACCAGTTATAACGCGTCCTGCTGGGAAGTGTCTGGCTTTTCACTGATACCTTTAGATTCTACCAAGGGCAGCAGCAAGCGAGGTCACATGGAATATACTCCACACATTCTTGAAAAACTGCACAGTTGTGTGGAAGCCCAAATGTCAGGAAGAATCCAGCAACCCTATTGCCATCTGGTCCTAACCTTTTAGTGGGATGTGAATAGGACTACTTTGCTATAACATTTTTATATATGTATAAAAATCAGTCATTAGGTTCCCAGTGTGCCTTGTCCTTCCAGCAAGGGACGCCTTCACACTCTAGAGCTGTCTAAGTGCGCTCACATTGGGCTGTGACCTGGGGAGCAGTGCAGGCACCACCACCCAGCGCGTGTCCAGCCCCAGGGTTGCAGCTCTGGACTTGGTGGATTGTTTTTATTTTCTGCCTCATTGACCTCTTATACAGTCACTTCTTGGTGCCTTTTTTGTCAACTGAAAATACTCTTTCAGCATGCAGCAAAATAGAATCCTTCTGTACACACAGATTCTCAAAGTAAAATTGAGTAAAACGAAATTCAAAACCTCCGATTAACAGTACTCATTTCTTTCTTCCTGCACCTGAACTTCCATCATGTCAAATAGCCTATAAAACGCAGTAAGAATGGCAAATCTAGTAATGTACTTTGAAAACTGCTTCAAAGAGAATCCAAAGAAAATGTGCATAGACGTGATCAGAAACATTAGGATGAATATTGGCATGGAATCAAAAGTAGTTAATAGGCTGGGGATTTAGCTCAACGGCATAAGTGTCTGCCTGGCAAGTGCTAGGTCATGAGTTCAATCCCCAGTTAAAAAAAAAGTAGTTAATAACCACAGGGCAATGATCAATTATGTGTCTTCCACAAGAAAAGCACATTCCCCTTGCATCTGGTGGTCAATAATTATTTGCATTGCTCTCATTTTTTTTTGACAACTTTCCAAGTTCTCAAATAGCTCAAAAATAATGTAAAGTACAGATTGTTCGGTTCAGGTGTAAGGACTGGCTCACATGAATTAGAAACACACGTACTTTCACGGGGTTTTAGTTTTCTTTTCATATTGAATTAGTCCATAAACATTAAAAAGAAATCCCAACCGTTATGATGTTTTCAAAAGGCCCATGTAGGTGCTATGTGCAATAGCTTGCGTCACCCTTGGTCTCCTTTTCCATTTTACCTAAGCAGTGACACATACGGCAGGTTGTCACATTCCTCAGTCACAACTCTCAGCCTGTGAAGAGGACTGTAAATATTTAGCACTTCCAGGAAGTTGCAATAATTTGTCTCTCTATGTAAATATTTTTTCGAAGTTTCTCTTTCTTTCTAACGCATCTGTCAGAATCTGCGCCCTGGGCCGCAGCCTCGGTTTTCAGCACGCAGTGGGCTTCGGTCTTACCTTGGTAAACGGCCTTGAACCCGGGCGAGCCGATGCTGTCGTCAGACTGCAGGTGCAGCCACATCTGGTTGCTCATGCTCACGATGAGGTCGGGGACACTGGAGCCTGTGAGTCTGCAGGAGAAGAAACATTCGGTCTGTTACTGAGGGCAACGGTAAATCTACCGACTTCCACTCTGCAGGAGAGTCTAGTTGCTTGAACAAAGACCCTCTTCCAAGACTGTGTCCCCTGAAATTCATGTCAGCACTGCACTTAAACAGCAGATCACCGACACCTTGCAGGCCTTATTATAGCACTGTGAAATTCTGTTTTATTTTAAAGATCATCTTAGTGTGACCGACCATTTCATTTGCCTGGAATTGAAGGGCTTCTCCTAGTGCTGGACTGACCTTGATTAAACTGGGACAGTCCTGGAAAAAAAAGTGACAGTCCCACAGGACACGGCTGTGAGATGGCCTCTGTTGTGCTATAGCTTTGCAGCATCAGGAGGTCACTGCAAAAGCAAGTCTGGGTGAGAAATGTGTGTCCGTTCACAGAACGCTTGGGATTGTGTAGTCCAGAGTTACCATGTGCCTTTATCACAGACTCTTCAGGAAAATGCCTTCTGGGTCATCACACATTAAGAGGATGTTGAAGAGCACAGCGCGCATGGCTAGAACAGATCGGGCAGCATTTATTGACACACCGCTCCGCATACCAATGTCCCAACCAAATGGAAGACGCAGGCAGTGTGGAGCGCACATGAGCACCGCAGCCACAGAGCAGCTGCCCACAGCCGCGAAAGGAAACACTGCATCCGCCGACCGGACTCAGCGCGCCGACAGAAGGGAATGTTGACATAGAACAAGTGCAGGAAAGAAATCAGTTCAACCAAAATAAATGTCCCTGATCCAATGAGCAGCCCGACTTCCAGCGAAGTTGTCTGGGGAATAGCGGGCATGACCTGCCCACCATCACGCCTGCCGCCGTCAAGGCCGAACCCCCACGCAGTGCACCTGATTCCTCCAGAAAGACAAACAGCGGTCATCACCCGCGGAGCACCCAAAGGGCGATGCCTCAGCTGGGACAGGGCCTGCACGTGTGCCTCCTCCTCTAAGTGTGTGCGAGCTGACAAGACTTCCTGTCACGTTTTTTCGTTTGTTTCATTTTCTCCCACGTGCACACGTTTTCCCAGCGTAGCAGCCCACAGCACTCGGGCCCTGCATCTCTGTGTCCGTCAGAGTGAGCAGCTGCCACACTGATCCTCGCAGCAAGGACCACAGCGCTCTCCCGCCACCTTCCCGGCGCGGCCGGGCCGTGTCAGCTTGCGGGAAGCCGCCTGCAGGGTAAACCGTGCTGTGTGTGACATGCTGTTCCACATCTCACGGGTGAAACCGCCTCGTGCCACTTTTGTGCTGCACAGTGCTTCACTTCTGTGAATTTCTAAGAATTTACAAGAACAGGATGACAGGTACTTTTGTAGTTTCGATGTTTTCATTCAGGAACTTGTGTAGTAGACAAATTAATATGAAGTATTCACGCCAAGTTTCCTGGGATGCTGACACCTGGCAAAACCATGATGGGCTGGAAGGACCGGGCTGACGGCAAGACACACTGGGTCTCTTACAGTGTGTGTGTGTGTGTGTGTGTGTGTGTGTGTGTGTGTGTGTGTGTAGCTCTTCAAGCCCATGGTGTGTGCAGGTCGCTGGCTCCTCCACATGCTCGGGCCAGTGCAGGTCCATCGCTGCCAAAAGTTCTATGTCACACGTGCTCATTCTGGCGGCCTGTGCTCCTTGCATCCCTGCCAACCCCACTCTGTCTCCAACTCCACATTCTTCATTCAAAATAGTCTAAAAATGGAATGGCAGACTGTATTATCTTCTACTGACTCCACTCACTCGGGTGGAGTCCCACCCAGCGTCTGGGTGTCCCTCTGTACCCACAGCTGTCCTTTGTGTTTCCGGGGCGGCTCTGTGGTGCAGGCATCTTGTAGCTGGTACAATTGTTAACTTGCTCTAGGACGCTGGGGCTGACTCACTTCTGGTACATGACACATACAGCTGCTTTGAATGTTTAGGTGCAGGTTTTTCTAGAACACAAGTCTTCATTCCTCTGACATAAATGCTCAGAAATGCAATTGCTGGATCATGTGATCATGCTTCCATTTTGAAGACACTGCCAGCTGCCTTCCCTGACTGGTTTTCCCAGTTTACAGGTTCATGGGCCATGCAGGCGCGATGTGCTACCCTCAGTGAGCATCTAGTGTTGTTATTTCCTTAGCTGCTCTAACACACGTACAGCCATACCTCACTGAGGCTTTAATTGGCATTTACCTGATCACTAATTTTGTTGAATATGTTGGCATGAATTTATTTCCCATCTGTGCACCTTCTTAAATGGAAGGTCTGCTTGTGTGTTATGGCCACTTTCTACATGTGTTACCTGACTTCCTTCCTCCCTACCTTCCTCCCTTTCTCTTGCCTCTCTTTCTTCCCACACAAGAGCGCGCCTTCACATAATGCAGTGGAGATGCTGACCCTTTGTCCGATATGTCAGTTGCATGTATTTTCTCAGGGTGTGTAGTTTGTCTCTTAAACTCACTATATTCTTTCATAGAACAAAAGTTTATAATTTTTTTTTTTTTTTTTGGCACCAGGGATTGAACTCACGACTGCGCACTTACAAGGCAGGTGCTTATGAGGCTGTGCTAAATCCCTGGCCCCAAAATTTGCAATTTTAGTAAAGCTCAATTTATCAGTTTTATCTTTCATGCATTTTCCATTGAGGTTAAGGATGATCTCCACATTTTTTTCTATGTCTTTCTCTCTTGGTGTTGGTAAGTTTACACTGCAAACTTGTTCCTGGTTCATATTGAATTACTTTTTGTACAGACTGCAGTTTTAATCATTTGCTCATTATTTAGCCTATGAATGTTTTTGTTCTAGGATCATTTGTTGAAAACATCACTACTCTCAATTTTTTTAGATGATGATTTCCTTACCATTTTGTAATTTTCAGAATGTACAACCCAAGAGAATAGAAAAATATGTAATTTATATGCTTTATAGCAATTATAAATTTTTTTGTTTCTGTATGCTTAGAAATGTGATTTACTTTTTAAGTTGGTTTACAAATTTTATTAGTTGTCAAATAATCAAATTTTGATAGTTGAATTGAGGTCACTTACATTTATGGATATCACTGATATGTACTGGTTTGACTTTGCCATGTTATGTTCCAATTGTTTGCTTTCTGCTTTTCCGCCTTATTTAGTTGCTTATCCTACCTGGTGTTTCCTTTCTGCTGCTCTGGGGATTGCGGTTATTTTTATCTCTGTCTAGTATGTCTTTCAATACTCTTTCTAGGGTTGGTTTGGTGGATGTGAATTTCTTCAGTTGCCTATCACCATGCACAAAGCTAAAGTCTAAATGGATCAAAGACCTAAACATTAAAACAAAAACACTAAATCTACTGGAAGATAAGGTAGGTAGAAGTCCTGGAGACATAGGGATAAGTAGAGAATTGATGAACAAAATGCAAACTGCACGGGAAACACTTCAGAGAATCAACAACTGGGATCTCATATTATTGAAAAGTTTCTGCACTTCAAAAGAAATCACCAACAGAGTGAAAAGAAAACCCACAGAATGGGAAAGAATTTTAGCCAGCACCCCCTCAGACAAAGGACTTATATTAAGAAAATATAAAGAATTGAAAAACATCAAGACGCCCAAATTCAAAGACCCTCTCCAAAAATGGGCATCTGAGATGAACACACAGTTCTCAGATGAAGATATACAATGGCAAACAAATACATGAAGAAATGTTCACCATCACTGGTCATTTGAGAAGTGCAAATTAAAACAACACTGAGATTTCATCTCACTCCTGAAAGAATAGCTGCCATCAAGAAATCAACTGATAACACATGTTGGTGAGGCTGTGGGGAAAAAAGAACACTGCCCCACTGTTGGTGGGAGTGGAGACTGGTGCAACCACTATGTAAATCAGTATGGAAAATTCTCAGAAGACTAGGATTGGAGGCTCCATTCAACCCAGCTATTCCCCTCCTGGGTATTTTCCCAGAAAATCTGAAAAGGTCATATCACAGTGATATATGTGCCCCCATGTTCATAGCAGCACAAGTTGTAATTGCTAAATCTTCAAAACAACCAAGATGTCCATCAACCTCAGAGTGGATGAAAAAGATGTGGTATTTTTATACAATGGAATATTACTCAGCTATGAAAAAGGATGATCTTGAGGCTTTCATAGGGAATTGGAGACAACTTGAGACTATCCTCATTAGTGAAATAAATAAGAATCGTATTTATAAATTGTGTCTCTAGTGTAAAAAGTAATAAGAACTGTAGGAGTGATAAAATCCAAAATGTGTAATTGCTACTGTAAAAAAGAGAGGGAAAGAAAGTGCTCTAAAGGATATAACTGCATGTATGTTTAAGTGTGTAAGATGGATGACCATATTACTGTTTTTGTTAGATCTTGGAGCAGAACTGTTAACAGTCTCACTGTTTGAATGTCCACTTTGTATGTTTTAATTTTATAACTTGAACAACTAATTCCAAGATGACCAGAATATAATCTATCAAGTAGTAATTTCTTAGTGTTTTTTGTTATTTTCTTTTTTTTCCTTGGAATTCTGGATTGTTGCTGCCCTTTTTTTCTGTTTTGTTTTCTCTTTAAATAAAATTTAAAAAAACAAATAATCAAATTTTATCTTAATTAAATTTTCAATGTTTATTTTATGGATTAACATTTTAAGTCTTTCCCTCTTTTTAATGTGATAGTGCATAGTTTTCTGTTTTTTATTTAAATTCATGACATCCTCAGTTTATGTTTTTCTATTTTTCTAATGTATATGATAGAATCCATAGTTTTCATCTAAGACAATCTTTAAACAATACTGTTTTAATTGTTTTCAGTTCTAAATGTTTTCTAATTTCAAATATGACATCTTAATTTCAAAACATTTAGGTATTTTCTAGTTTTTAAAATTATTTCTGGCTATATAGGCTTTAGTCGAAGAACATTCTCTGTATAATTTTATCTTAGTGAAGGATCATTGTTGCTGTAAATACAGTGGGTTTTGGCGTAAGCCCCACATGCCCTTACCAGACCACGCTCCACAGGCAAAGGCGGGAGGGCTCTGCACACACTAGATGCATTCCGGCCTTGACACCTGCGCCGATTTGCCTGACGGACGGTGGGTGTCAAAATACTCACTTGTGATTCTGTTTCTGTTTGGAGTCATAGTTTCACTGAGTTTTCTGGTGTTTATTTTGAAGGTCTATTATTATTAAAGCTTACAAATTTAGTATTGTGTCTATTTGATTGCAGTTATTGCTTTTCCTCCTAAGCAATGCATCTTGAATTCATAACTGCTTTGCTTCTAACAGGCCTCTTCTTTTCTGGTTGGCTCCTGTAAGGATCACCTTTGTGCAGGTCGATCTTACTCCCATAAGAGTAATAGATGTGTTTTGCTTTATTTTATCCAATCACTTTTAACTTTTATTTGTGATACAATTAATGCTAACATTTGTTCTTTCGCTGTTGCTTAATTGATGATTTCCTAATTGTCCCTTTTATCTATTAGTTTGTTTCATCTTCTAGACACTTCAAAGATGGCACTGCCATTTTCACTTATTTCATTTTTTTGTCAAAACCTCCTCTGTCAGCCTTAGATTTGGCCTTTCAAAGACAGAGTTCCTGTTTGTGCTTTTTTATGGTACAAGGAATCAAACTCAGGACCTCGTGCTTGCCAGGCGGGCACTGCACCACTGAGCTAGATCCTGGCTCTGTGCTGTTTTAAAAATCTTTTCTTGTCTTCCTTTAGCACATTTATTACAGTGTGCTGGTGAGGTTTTCCTTGAATTGAATTGAGTGCTTTTCAGAAGTACTTAAATCTCTGTTTTGAAGTCTGCTGTCAGTTTTGGGAATTCTTGGTGGCAATCCCTTCGAATATTTCTTATCTTCTTCTTTCACTATTTTCCCCAGAACAGCAGCACACAGATATTTTCTGTACCCGCTCTCTTTTCCTCTTTTTTGTGCCTCAGCTTAACTATTTTTCTTCTAATCTATCTTCCAGTTTACATCATATAAATTGAGTACATTTCAGGTATTTATTTTTCAACTATTAAATTTCTGTTTGAGTCATAGATTCAAGTTTTTAGGCCAAAATTTATGATCTCTTCATCTTTCTTAAATGTGTGTCATAGTAAATGGGACAATTGCCTCTCCTGTGAGTGGGGACTGTGTCCTGCTCATTTTTCTACCAGGATCCTTTGGCTTGGGGCCCTTGGGTGCCATGCTAGACACTCCTCAGGGTTTTTGATTGACTGCTAGATCTGCACTTGAGCTTTGTGTCTTCCTGCAGGGAAGAGCAGGATCCCACTGCAACTGAGCCCCCACTGTCGCTAAGTGTCTGGAGTCTCAGGACCACTTCGTCCCCCAGGATTCTCCTTCAGCCGTACCTCAGAGATGGTGGTTTCTGTAAGCGTGTCTCCTCCTTGAAAAGAGAGGCCTCAACTTAATCCCCGTCTTCCTGGCACTGAGAAAACCCCGGTGCTTTGCCCGGCTTTCAGCACCGTCAGGATACTTTTGCTTGTTTATCATTATCTGCTTTTCCTTGCTTCTAATTCCAGAGAAACTGGGACTGAGCACACACGGGAAGGACCAGTGCTGAGCAGATGCCACAGCGCCAGGCCCCATGCCTTCCCCTTGGCATCTGGCCCCTTGGGCCCCAGTGCCTACCACTCAGTGCAGGCCCCCACACCCTGCCTCTCCCAAACCAGCACCCTGGAGCCATGGATTTCTGCTTGAGACTCCTTAAGACAAGAAACAGCAAATATCCTGGGCTGGGAGGTGATTCGTACAATGTAGAGTAAGCTTAGCACATTCTCTCCCTAACAAACACTGTGTTCCCTTTTCTAACTAGTTTAGCTTCTGGTCTCTCTGTCTCTGTCTCCCTTTCTTTCGCTCTTTCATTTCTTGGATCATCATTCCCTAGGCAATGGGGAGATTTACTTTTGCAGGAGAAGAGAAGCAAAGCTGTTTTAACCTGCAGTTCAGGCAAACATAAACAGTGTGTTCCACTGGGTTTGGGCCCTTCCTCTCCACATGTCCCACTTCCGTCCCTTTTCAGGGGTTGAATCTCACTTTATCTTAAGATTCATGACACCACTCAACTTTATAGCTTTTCCTCAAATTGTCACCTGTCTCCACAGCAATAATTCTTATAAAGTGACCCACAGTTTCACAGTTTCTTTATTCTTTCAACCTAGTGACCTCTCCTGCCTCCTCTTTAAACCCGGAAATCACCAGTCACGTCTCCTACCTTTCCGTGCTTTATGATAAAGACCTTAAGCTCCTGGCCTGTTGTAGTCAGGGAACAGATTTAATACAGGACACAATTTATAGGGTTATTTTATAATATTCACCCAAAACATCAAATGCAGAAGAGTACAGGATATCTGCTCATTGGCATAAACACCTGCTAGCAAGTACAATGTCCAGAGTGTATTCCTGGTACCCCACCCCCACCTTGCACCCAGCAAAAAGAGATTGTCCATGCAGAGACCCAAAGAATCCAGCCAAGGGCCTAGATCCCACGGCAACGTTCTCCACAAGTCCAGCTGGAGGACCAGAACCCTCACAATGTTTCATGCAAGTCTGCATCAAGGGTCCACACTGGGAAGGCCCAAAGCTCAGTGGTGGAAGCTAGAAAGTTTGAACCATCTGGATGAAGGATTTGTGCCAGCGGCTGAGGGATCTGCACTGGAGCCAGGAGGTGACCCTCAAGGTAACGACCAGAGCTCCCCCCAAACAACTGCAGTCACCCTCAGCCGCAGAGAGGATGACGTGAGGACAGCTGAGTTCATCTCAGGAAAACCAGCGTGAGAAGCTCCTGCGGGAGGGCCAGCACACGCCATCTTCACTCCAGTTCTGCTTTCTGTGCCGCTGGCAGCACCCCAGCTGGGCCCTCCACACTCAGCACCCCGCAGCTGCCGCTCAGCTAGGGGTGACAAGGTGACCAGTAGCTCGCCAACCACATGTCCCTTTCGTGTTCCTCTGAACACTCTTTTGTTTGCTTGCACCCCCTAAACCTCTGTTAAAACCCTGCTGCCTTTCTACCCGCTTGACAACCTGGCTGGCATTCTGGAGCTTGGTCCCAGCAGCCTCCCGGGTTCTCTGACCATCCTTCCCAGCTTCCTACCTCTTGGACCCGAGCTGGGCTCCGTCCAGCCCTGCACCCTTGCCTTCCAAACCGTGTGCAGGAGAAGCCAGGGCTGCAACCCGCACGGTGTGTGTTGTGAATCGCCGGCTCCAGCCTTTCCCCCAGCACCACGCCGTCTTCTCAGGGTTACAGTGAGTGCTTGCCTGTTTTTCTAATTTTGCGTTCCTGCTGCCCCAAACCAGCAGGTTTTCTATTTTCCCTGCCATGAACAGGTAGCCTTGTCTGCACGTAAGGGAGAAGCAGCCCTGGAGGTGCTCTAAAGGGGACATGCTAGCCTGCCCGGGTCTCCTCAAGTCCTGTGTTTTAAATTTCTATCCCATCAGTCCACGTCAGCAGCACAAAGCAGTTGCACGGGTTGTTGCCCATGCATATAATACACCCTGATTCTTTTTCAGTGTGGTCCCCTGACCTCCTTCTTCCTTCCCCCATGTCTTCATTCTCCTCCCTTTTGCAAAAGATACATCTCCCTCTATCTCCCTCTTTCCTATTATCTATCTTGCATTTTGCTCTTTAATTGATTTACACTTTGTGTTTCTCTTATGAGCGATATAAGATATTTAAGCTTGTGTATCTGATTTATTTCACTAACATGATGGTCTCAAGGTACATCCATTTTCCTACCAATGACTCAAATTTACCCTGTTTAAAGGAAGCCTAGTACCCCACTGTGTGTAAATTCCGCGTTTCCTCTTCCGTTCATCTGCTGATGGACACAGACCGCTTCTGAGAGCCAGCTCTTATGTACTGTGCTGCTATGAACACTTTCGCGTGTGGGTCTGTGGACCGTATCTTAACATGTATGAACAGTCAATCAATACAAAAAAACATTTATGTGGGCATTAGAGAAATACGAATTTAAACAGCACTGAGATTCCATCTCACTCCAGAAAGACTGGCTATCATCAAGAGATCCGATAATAACAAATGCTGGTGAGGCTGTGGGGACAAGGAACTCTGCTCCGCTGTTGGTGGGAATGTAAACTAGTACAGTCAGTGCAGAAACCAGTGTGGAATTCCTCAAAACGCTAAAGCTGTAAATCCCAGCTGCACCCCTTCTAGGAGTCCATCCGAGTTGTCAGGCCCCCGGCCCCCATTCAGACATGGTTCAGAGCCATCTACCTGGACCGTGCTCTTCCGGGGGCCGGGGCCTGCTTTTCTCCCTCCCACAGCCCAGTTTGACCTTGGAACAGCCCAGGCCAGCCCTTCGAAAGTCATCTTCTATCCTCGGCCCTTGATTCAGCCATTACTTCCTGCCAGACATTTGATTTAATTTTAAATTGTTAAAAACTTAATTATCTTGTAGAAAATTCTAACACATTACAGAGACTTAAACTGCCGAGGTAAGGACTTGAGTCACACCTCTGGGAGCTCATATTTGAATTTCTTATAGTTCTCCACTAGACTGTATTTTAATTTAAGTTTTTTCTGTGAATCCACATGAAATTGAATAAGCAAATGGAATGCTAAGGTACTCATAAAGTTCACATAATCAAAAATCAAGCCTGGTGGATATGACTCCACTCAAAAATTTGTTTTAAGTTTCCTATTTATTTGACTGCTGTACATTTGAAAAGGTGTAGAACCACACTTGAGTATAGTTAATTTTCAATTAATTTACTGAAAGCCTTTTAGAAATATGTACAATATAAAAACTTTATTTTTTGATACTGGGAATTGAACACAGGACCTCGTGCTTGCCAGGTAGGTGCTGTGCCACTGAGCTACATCCCCAGCCCTAAATGCTTCTTAACATGGTAATATCAAATAAAAATTATATTAGGATCATTTAATCTGAAGAAAGATGTTTTCTTTATATTTTCTCTTTGAGGTTTCTGGAATTATTTTAGATTGGAAGTAACGACAGAAGATACATTTACAACAAAGAAGCAGATAACATTGTCACTCTGTGCTGCTGCTTATCTGTCTGAAACAGCCGGAGAACATGGTTTTAGTGTTATCATTGAGCATATATCATAATTCCTAATCTGGACTTATTTTAAGCTGCTCCATTTTCTCCAAAATTGATACTGTCATTCATAATGTTTTAAGTTTGTCTTAAAAATAAAATTATCGCCATGAAACACTAAATTAATTTTACCCATTTGCTAAAGAACTACATATTTGGGGGAACCACCCCAATCAGCTGCCTGCCTCCACGCCCTCAGGCCACTGCATGCATCTTGTACGCCAACCACACTCAGCTTCTGGTTTCTTTTTGTGGTGCTGGGGCTCTAACCCTGCACCTTGTGAAGCGGGGCGTTTCTCCCTCACTAAACCACACTGCAGCCCTTGGTGCTTCTCACCATCCTCCAGAATCCTCAGCATTTCTCGGCCTCCTGCTCTGAGTCCTGGGACCCAATGCCATGTTCCTGGGGAACAGCTGTGACTGTGAGGACCCCAGGGTCCACTGGGCCTTTCACAGCATCCCCGGGAGGCATGAGGACCCTGCAGCCTCCTGGGGCCATGTCTGTGTTCTAGGTCTTGTCCTGCTCAGAGGACTTTCCAGGCTTTCGAGGGGCGGGGCAACAGGTGAAGCGAGCTAAATGCCCCTAATCTACCTGGCACCTGGGCCAGCCACTGACAGGTGCCAGATACTAACAACAGGTCATTTAAGGGACCATCACCACTGACAGCCAGGTCAGCGGAGAGCAGGACTCTGAGTCAGAAGTCAAGGTGACTCTGCAAACGAAGTGGACACATCCCTAAGAATAATCACATTCTCACGTGCGATGTTACAATCTGGGGTGACTTATACACAGACGAAGGTGGTGCCATCGTCTCACTGGCAGCATCATGGTGATTTAGGAGCAAGCTGCGGTCCCCTTCCTCTGGCACAGGTGCAGACACACACATTCCACCCTGCGTGTCCCTAAGCTGCTGGGGCTGTAGCCCACCCTTGCCATGAGGTGACAGGAGGATGCACGTGGCAAGGACCCCCTATGATCTCCTCTTTATCTCACCAGGCAGTGTATGAACGCAAAGCTCCGCCTGTAGAGCTGCGTAAAAACCTAATCTGAACCTTACAGATCCTTACAGATCTGCATCTTACAGATCAAAAGGAAAGCAGTCATCAGAGGCCACAGTGAAGGGGTTTTATGGATTTCTTTAGCTGGATGGCCCAGACTGTTTGGAAACCTGTAGACCCCTAGTCCTGTAGATGTGAAGGTCCTTTCTCCCCTCCTCCACTGCAAGCATAGTAAGGATTTCGGGAATGTCTCAGGGGAGGTCAGGAGACACTTGGGACCGAGTGCAGGAGGAAGGGGGCGAGGCTGCGTCTTGGACCAGGCTCACAACAGAAGCCTCCCGGCCCGGTTTTTCCCAGCCCTTCCAGACCACAGAAGGCCCTGCGCCAGCCCACTCCTCCCTTAGGGCACCTGGTGCCACCTGAGCCCTGGTCAGGCTAGGACCAGCCTCAAGGGGTGGATTATGGAGCATGACTGAGAAAGAGCATCCTGGGGGGTCACAGGGTACCCTTCTAAAGCCAGGCACCTCTGGCTTTGGCTGTTTGGACTGAGATGTTCTCTTCACCGAGACACAGCAGTGCAGAGGGGACAGGTGTGGGGTGCTGGTGGTGAGAGCTCATCGCTGCTCCCCACGGGCTCCCCACCCCTATCTGGCTGGCTGGGTGGGAGCGTCCTATGCTCTAGGCCCACGAGCAGATGCCAACCACACCCTGGAGGCTCTGGTGACCCCACTGGGCCTAAGAAGGAGCTTCCTGCTGAAGAACAGGATGCCAGTGGTACTTAGCATACCCTTACCCCATAGAAAAGTCGGTAGGACATAAGCAGCGCACTGAGGGGAAAGACCATCCACAGAGGAGCTGAGGGAGCAGGAAGCCGGGTTACTGGACAACAGTTTGCATCTTTTAAACACACTGCAATCATTTTTACAAACTCTGCCAACAAACATAAAGAAGAGAAAGAAAGATCTACAAAGAAATAGGAGTTATTTTAAAAAGAAGTGGAGGAAATTTTGGAAGTAAAATTGTATGGTACAGATATTAAAATTCTCTGGATTTGCTTCGAATTCCTGAGAGTAACAGTAGACTCAGGTGGAAATGAGAACAGAGCAATAGGATTCACCTGCACTCAACAACAGAGAGGAAAAGATCAAAGGACGGGAGGGAGGGAGCCAAACACAGCCCCAGGAGCCTGTCAGCCCGAGTGCAAGGCCCAGGCTTTGTGGCCTGGAGCCAGCAGGGGAAGTGAGCGTGAGGCTGGGAGATGTAAGGAATAACAGGTGAGAACTTCTCCAAGTAGGTAAAACACATAAACTTACAGACCCAAGAGGCTGGGTGAAAGTTCTCAAAACCCAAACCCGAACCAATTCATCCCAAAGCATGTCTCATTTAACTTTGGAAAACCAAAGAGAAAGAAAATGATCTCGAAGGCCACTGAAGCAAAACTGGTGCTGCCCAATGGGACACTGACATGAGTGACAATGGATGCTCCATTCAAGACCTCCGTGGCCAGAAGCAAGAACTGCTGACCCCAGTGACCACTCCTTGCTTCTATCGCTCACCACCTGGGGGAAGCCTGTTTAAAAATTCCCAGGCAAGAGTTTGATGTTACAAATGAAGTGTAGGTTGAAGATGCATCTCTAGTAACTGGTTCAAGGAAATTCTTCACAAGGAAAGAAATGTTGGCATGAAGCAGCTCTGAGAGCAGATGGAGAAGGAGCTCAGGTGACAGCATGGATGTCACATGTGGCACAGGCCACTGTTGTCTTTCTAGGTTCATAAACAGTGTTGATGGTTGAAACAGAGGTCAACAGTTTCTGGTACTGCAGACAGTGTGATTTGTAAAGCCTGGAAGCACAGGGCCCCGCTCCCAGGGGCTTGGTCTGCGCACTGTTCTCAGAGTGACCAGGGTTGATGCCAGCTCCAGTGGATGATGCATAACAGTGTCACACATCTCTGCACCCCGACCCATGGCACCTTGAGTGCTTCAGTGTGCATGAAGGAATTTGCAGACGTGACAAATTGAGCACATAACCTAATGAGAATCTTAATGCGGGACCATCCAGGAGGACCTCAGATACTCTCAGGGAGAGCAGAGGGATCCCCAGTGAGACGTGCAGCCCAGACAACCACAGAGGCAGCAGACCTGCAGCCAGGAGCCTGGGACAGTTCCCGCTCATAGCAGTTGGAAGATGGAAGGAAATGGTCTTCCCTGATGCTGGAGAGCTGGTGCCTCTGATGACATCTCAGTGTTGGCCCTGTGAACCTGACTTTGAGTTTCTGATTTCCATCAATTCCAGTTTTCTTAAGTCACCAAGATTATAGAAATTTGCTACAGCTGGTGTATTTAATACACACAGCAACCCCTTTGAAGATTATAAAGAAATAAATTTAAAGACACCATCCATAAATCAAGTTACAGTTTGAAAACAAACTTACAAACTCAGAAATGTGAGAAAAAAAGAGGACCAAAAACCACAAAAATGAAATAGAAAGCAAAAAATAGTATAGTATGCAAATAGTATTAAAAAATCGATATGTCAATTATTATCATAGATATAAATGGTCAAGATATGCCAATCAAAAGACATAGAGACATAATCTGTAAGAAAGTAATGTTCTGCTTAAAAGAAACTCACCTCAGAATCAACGATATTGGTAGCTTAAAGGTTTAAAATTAAAGGGGTGGACTGTGCAGACCTTAACACCAAATGATCACAAGTAGTTCTATTAAAGAGGTGTAAGAGCAGAAGTTTGGGTTAAGCTATGGGGAGGCACCCCATAGTGATTAGCACCCCAATGGCAGTTGCCACCCAAACATCAAAGTCCAAAATAGGAAGCAAAAGTCAATCAACCTAAAGGACAATATACAAGTCCATGTCTGTCTTGGAGGACCTTGGTCCTTCTTCTTTACCAGGCAGATGACACATCAGAAAGGACACGTCCATCACAGGATTGTCCACTCAGTGTACATGTCTCAAGCCCCTGGGGAACAGTGCAGAAACCTTGAAAGACCTCCCCATGGCAAAGGAGAAGTGTGGGAGTGGGTGCTGTCCCAGGAGGGGACCCAGACTGGACACCACCACAGAAGGTACCAGACGTTTCTAAATGTGTGGAAATGATGTAACATATTTTTAAATTCCACATCATTTGAGGTGGAAGTCTCAAGTGAGATAGTAAGAAATGTGTGGAATAAATGAAAATGAAAACAGAATATAAAACATCATGGTGGGACACAGCTGAAAAACATACCAAGAGCACAGTCAAAACATGAGACATGACATTAAAACCAAGGAAGGCTGAAAAGGTTTCTAGATATTGCTACCTCAAGAAACTAGAAAAAGTAGCGCAACATAAACCCAAAGCAAAGTAGGAGGAGGGCGGGTAAGATTAAAAATGATAAAAATCAGAAGTCGGAGACAGAGAGAGGTGAGGCATGTAATCAGGGATAACATGGTGGGTATTGCTATAGAATCAGGAGCCATTACAGACATAATAAGGAAATGAGCTCCATCTCAGGTTCAATAGGTTATTAAAAGGCTGAGGACTCAAGCATGAAGAAACAGCCTCATAGTTCTTGTGACCATTATAGTAATGTATGTTATAACTAAACAAAGCACACCGGCCAACTCTCACAGCAGAATTAGCACCAAGTTTCCATCAACTATTCTCGAAAATAGAAAGGTAAAACTACATGACTCACTAAACAATAAATCCAGTGTTAACCTGGTACTAAAATTCGGCAGAACCAGGAGAGAGAGAGAATATTTTTCATGCATTCAGATGCAAACATCTTAAACAAGATACTAGAAACTACAATACCACAATCTATAAAAAGAATTACACTCCACCACAAAAGAAAATTGATTATGTTTATACAAGGTTGACTCAATATTAAAAACCATCAGTATATTACTGCCGTCAGGACAAGACAGAAAGAGGGGACACAGGTCACCGGACATGTGACACTCAGGAACAGGAAGACACAACAGAGCTCGGCAGTTGTGGCTAAGTTGCCACAAGTGTGGTTTCTGTTGTAATTCAAGCATAGCATTTACACACACATAGGCGGTGATTCCTGAGTGGCCCTGTGTGGCACCAGCCCCAGGATGGCTGAGGTACTGCTGACAAAGCAGAGTAACGTGAGGTATCTCTCTCTCATTCCCTCTTACTATTTCTCTGTCTCTGTCTCCCTCTGTCTCTCTGTCTCTGTCTGTCTCTCTGTCTCTCTCTCTCTCTCTCTCTCTGACGTTATCACCTATGAAGTGGTCACTGGCCTCAGTGTATATGTGGAGAATCAGACGCAGACCAAAGGCTTGTGTTGGAACTCAGAAGCTGGAAGAGATCTATACAACTATGCCCAGATTATTTTTGACAAAGATGCAAAAGAACAATGCTTTGGGCAAGAACCCTGAGTGGTTGCCACACATGTGGTAAAAGAGGACATGAGCCCAGCCTGTGTCCTGGACTCATCCAGGACTAACTGGCCATGGGTGGCAGCCTTCACAGCGGAGGGAAAACTATAAAACTGCTACAAACACAAAGGGGGAGCTCCCCAGCTTGAGGTGAGGCAGCGTCCTTAAACTCGCCTGAAACCCCAGGCTGTGGGGTCCCCTCCCCAGAGCCCTACAGCCAGCAGCGTCTCTCCACGGACGCTCGTGTGGAGAAGGACAAAGGCAAAGGGAGGAAAGGCACACTGTGGGAAAGGTTGGTAAAGCTCAGCTTGAATACACAGAGAGCTCTTGATCTGTAAGTTTAGCACATCCGATTACTACACATGACGGAGGACGATGCCACAGACGTTTGGCCAGATAGGACGGACAGACAGCCAAGTAGCACCAGGCAGGTGTTTGGTGTCAACAGTCAGGAGAAGGCAGATGGCAGCCCCGCACAGCCACTTCAGACACCAGGCAGAAACGGTCACAGCTGAACGGCTCCCACATACCATCGGGAGAGCAGGCAGACCCAGTGTGCAAACACCTTGTACTTGCTGTTTTCCATGGAGGCATTACCTTGCATGTCTCCAGCAAAGTAAACAGAACCCAGCTTTCTGCAGCTGGCAGGGGAAGAAGCTGGAGGGAGCAGGAAAGGGTGGGAGGGAAGGGGGCAGAAAAGAAGAACAAGGGTGTGGCCTGTGCACTCCAGTCCCGGTGACATCGCCACACACTGCAAACCTGGACTGGCTGAACAAGGGCGCGGTGGAGGGGACCTCTTGGGGTAGAAAGTGCCCATGGCCAGGCTGGAAGTGCCCATCACGGGCTCATAACGGCTGCCAAGTGTTCACATGATCTCCTTGAAGATTCTGTGAATTCTGTGCAAATGTGCAAATCTGCAACTCAACCTTCAAACTTCACTTATTCTAATTATTTAACAGCTTTTTTAATGAAAGATCACACATTTTGATACTATTTAACACTTGTTCTTGTCTTATTAGAAATGTATATTTGTGAAGAAATTACTTTGTAGGCACAGAAGAGTTAAAATAAATCCCATAAACACAGTGCAAAGACACTTAAAAGAGGTGACATTTTTCCTAAAACCAAACCAAATAAATGTTGAGAAGCTTGTAAGATTCTTGTGACATCTCACATTGAAGACTAAAATCCATAGAGATAAAAGTGTCATAAAATGCAATATGCTTCTATAATAAAAGATACAATATGAAATGGAAAGCTGTATTGTTACTATGACTACTCATAAATTATACGTTTAGCACCAGTAGATAAAATTTGTATCAGTGATCTAATCACTCCTCAAGGTAAGGGCCACTGTTTATTCTTTCTTTTTCGCTTCTGAGCTCTACCCTAATATTTGCTACTCAATAAAACTTGTCCCCAAGGATCGAGCAAGGACACTTTCCAATAAAAGGCCAGAAAACTCAGCGATGTTTGACCCTCAGTCAAGAACAGCACTGTCTGTCTTGGGCAGGCTCTGTCCCGGTCAGGGGACACAGATTCACCATGCTAAGCCACAGAGAGAATGGGGTAGGAAAGAACGGAGTCTGGCTCTTGTGGCCCCCAGTGCTGAGACTCGGGGCTCTAACATAATCTCTAACTCAGAAGCAGGCATGTTTCCTCCAGGAGCAGGGAGGCAGACGCCTCTGCCTCGCTTCCTAATGTAAAGTGCTCCAAAGCACCGGCTTCAGGGCTGGGCTCGGAGATTATACCAGGGAAACACAGACAGAAGCGGCTCCCCCAGCACCCTCTGGGGAGAAGAGAGCGGTGCCCTGTGGCTCTGGACCAGAATGTATCAACAGAGGGCAGAGCCATCTGCACCACGCAGGGCTGGGCTGGAGGAGAGTTGGCGCCCATGGGGTCCCACCAGCCCCAAGAGTAAAGCGCTCCCATCCGCTCCCATCCCACCCAGCAGTGTGCCCATGTGCAGACTTCTCGGGTGCTGCGCCCAGGCCTGGAGCCCTGGACGCACACCAAGCCCATCCCTGTCTGCCTGTGCAGTCCCCAGGACCACCCCAGGGAGCAGAACCTCCAGTTCTGCCAGCTAATTGGGAGCTGAGGCCAGAGAGAAGCTGGGCCCAAGGCTGTATCCCACCCCACCCCTGCCAAGGTTCTGCAAACTAGATTTGAGAAAATAGTCAATATGCACTTTTAGAAAGCGACCGATGGAGATTTGCTAACTAATGTATTTAATTTCCCTTTGAATCTGAAAAAATAACCTGGGCAAATGCAACCTTCTCCTGGGAGGGCTGGGTCCTGAAGGAACCGGAATGTTTACACACTGTGCACGTGCGTGTGTGTGCGTGTGTGTGTGTACGTGTGTGTGCATGTGTGCGTGTGTGTGTGTGTTTGTGTATGTGTGTGTGCGTGTGTGTGAGCGTGTGTGTGCATGTGTGCGTGTATGTGTGCGTGTGTGTGTGTGTGCGTGTGTGTACGTGTGTGTGCGTGTGTGTGTGTACGTGTGTGTGCATGTGTGCGTGTATGTGTGCGTGTGTGTGCGTGTGTGTGCGTGTGTGTGCACGTGTGTGTGTGCCTGCATGCTTGCTCACATGCATAAGTAGAGAAAAGTAAAAGCCATTAACAGAGATTAGAAAACAACAAGGACTTGAAATTTTAAGTCATGGGATTAACCACCTCATTGTTTACGCTGCCCCTTCCCAAACGAATCTGTAATCATTGAGAACAGGCTGGAATGCCACAGGTCCATCCCGCACAGACCAGAAGAGCTACCGAGTCAGAGCAGGAAACACATCTGCCGTGAGGATGCTTCACACCCGTTTCCTCTGAAATGGGTCCTGATGCCCCACGACTGTACTGCCGCCTGTTTAACCGAGGCGGGGGCATGTGCCATTTCTCCAATTAGATTAGAAACTCCATGCTGAGAGTGATGTCTGGCATAAAAGTCCTCAAAAGTGCTTGTTAATGTATTGTCTAAAATTACCCATTAGCTCGGGGAACCATCAGGGAGTCCCTGCTCTCTTCCTTGCCTCTAATTTGGGACAGGAGGACATAGACAGCGGCTCTGATAGCTCTCCCGCAGCTGATGAGATGCCTCCCGAAGGCACCTCGGCTTGATTCAGTTGGCCGTTGAGCTCTTCCTTCACACTTCCGGGTGCTTGGAAGAGCTAATAACACTGATGTCACTATAACACATAGCTTGTCATTGCTTTCCTGACAACACAGCGCTTAAAAGTGAGTGGCTGATTTTTAGCCCTTAATAGCAACCTAAGGGGTGGTATAGAGCATTACCTTGCTGCATGTATATCTTAAATTTTGCATTCATTTAAACATTTTTCTCATCTACTTTCATGTCACACTTCCCTAAATTAGGTGCTGTGGTGATAACAAAGGTTTGTCAGCATGTCGGTTACACTTATTAGCTCTCCAGAGTCTTCTCGTGCAGTATTTCATTTTTCTCCTGACCTCTGGCAAAAAAAATTTTGTCATGCATATGTTATAGCCCTGGAAAGAGAGGAAATGTCTTCCCTCACGGCCACAGCGACAGTGAAGAGCCACAATGCAGCCAGGACCTCCGTCTCTGACCCCTGCCTTTTCTGTCCACTGTCTCAGCTCCTGAACTCGGTCCCTGACTAAGGACCAGCAGCATGTGTAACAGACTGGAGGCAGCTGGCCAGTAATGCCCTGCCCCTGTCCAGGACTCTGCATTTTTAAAGGCAAAAAAATGCAAGCTTCATCTAGTAATTTAGGGGAATAAGAATTAGCAGCAGCAGCATTATTTGGTGAGCACGGCTCTGCGCTGGAAGAGTAAATTGCGTACTTTCCAGGTGCCCGTGAAGAGCGCAGCCTTGTGACAGAAGACCCCCTCACCCTGCAGCTCTTCCCCTGGAAATCTTGGACAGCAGTGTGTACATGAAAACCCTGCATCGCTTAGCTGCATATAAAACCAGAGAGGGGTGTGGGTTGGGAGCGAAGCAGGGCGCCCCTGAGAATCAGTCAAGGACACAGTGCCTCTGTAGGCAAGGACCCCAGTACCTGCCCCCAGTTGGATGCCTCTGCAGCACGCCGCAGGCTGCGACTCCGGAGCTGCCGCCTCCGGCCAAGGCGGGGCGCATCGCTGCAGGGATGTGGTAATGCTCGAGTGACCACGAGCACCAGGAAGGACAGCCCCGCAGGGCCTGGTGTGATCCTTTACTTCTGACGGCACAGACAGCCGGCTCAAGCAGTGCCTCTTCAGAAGGTGAGCCGTCTCACGAGCAATCCACGAACAAAGGGAGGGCTGGGCACCACGGTCTCCTTCTCCGGGCAGCGCTACATCAACGCTCTCAAGGGCAGACTTCTCACAGATGAAGAGATACTCAGCACTACACCAGCCAATGAGCATGGCTGCTGCGGCAGCTTGCTGTGCACCACAGACCAGACTTCCTGGTTTTCACAGCTGCCGCATGACTCTGGTGCAGCAGACAAGGGCGCGCTTGCCTCCTTGATGACACACTGGCTGGTGGGCAAGGCAGACCCCAAGTTCCATTTCTGGTTTCACTGAAAATGGTCTGGTAAAACCGGACCGTTGATGACACACTGGCTGGTGGGCAAGGCAGACCCCAAGTTCTATTTCTGGTTTCACTGAAAATGGTCTGGTAAAACCGGACCGAGCTCGTACAAGTTTCCACACCTTGGAGCGCTAAGAAGCCAGGGCCAGACCAGGTGAGTGGGGTGAGGGCTTGGGCTGAAACCCCAGATGCCATATTTTGGAGATTCATGGTGCATCACCCAACACCACCTCTCCACACACTGCTTCTTTGACCACTCAGCTTTATGAAGCACAAATGTTTCTGGAAAACACTGGGCATTATTCTGGAAACCAGTCCTAATTCCCAAATCACAGGAGAGCATGAAAGCACAAGAAAGCAGACCGAGGCCGGCACTGAGCTGAGAATCTGCCATTCCTGTTTATCTTCTGTGAGTTCTAGTTTGTAATTTTGGGCTACAAACATGTTTTTTAAGGTTTTGAGAAAAAAGCAATTGATGCTGATAAAACACAAAGTTCTCATGCACGATCAGATCGGAAGCCAGTAGAGCAGCCAGATACGGTGCTTTTTAAGAGACTGAGGCAGGATCTCATGTTGAAAGGCAAGCACAGTGACATACTTACACATACAGGACGGATCTCGTGTCCCCCACTTTCCCGGCATCCCCCACGGTTAGCGTGTCGTACCCCCTCTCCAACTCGAACTCTTCGAAGGCAAGCTTGATTACCTGGAGGAGAAGCACAGGAGGTGACTCGGCATCTTGGGAACCACCAAGACTCTTGGCACTGCAAATATCACTGCGGTGTTAACTTTCTCTCCTGACTGCCGTGCACTTCACTGGTTACTAAGCTGCTAGGATGAACTGCATGGATAATTACATACATGTTAGAGTCCTTACTTTAGTATAAATAATCATTTTTTTCACATTTAGGTTATTTGGATTAACTACAAGGCAACATTATATAAGCAAAAGAAATGTTAGAGTGAAAAAAATTATAATTTAAATATACCCAGGACATTCCCACAATAAAGACTTATTTTATTTTATTGATAACCAGAATTGAACTCACAACTTCACACTTGCCAAGCAGGCACCCAATAAATACTTTTAAAGTTCTCTGTACAGATCTCATATAATTATCCCTATTAATTTTGAAACAGACTTTTTGAGGGTATAAAGTTTCCCTTTCAATATTATGTTTACAAAGCCAAGCATGTTTGTTCATTCTTTCTGCTTCCTTCCTTTCTTCCTTCTTCCTGCCATACAGCATCTCTAACTCAAGGTCTTGAACTTGGTAAGCAATTAATTACTCTTCCACTAAGTCACCTTTAGGCCCCTTCAATATTATAACACTGTGCCATGATATCAACACTGTAACATACAGACAAGATTCATTCTTGTTTGACATCCAATATATTATAAATGAGAATTTGTCTTTGTAGAGAACAAAATACTTTCTCATAACAAATTTCCTCTTTGGCTAAATGTTGTTATCAATGAATAAAGAGAGTCAAAACTATTTTGAAGTTAGGCAAGAACCCTGAGAAGCAAGGTGTAGAAGTTAAGGAGACACAGAGATCATGTTAGATAGATAAAGAAATAGGTAAATAGGTAGAGGGTCGACAGACAGATGTTGGAGAGATTGATAAACGATAGTTTGATAGATGACAGGAGATTGATAACTGACAGAAGATGACAGTAGGTAAGACCAGTGCAGTGATGATATGCAGATGGTAGATAATGGAATGATCGGAAGGATGCATGAATAACAGGTAACACACAGGCCTGTGGATGGGTGGGTCGATGAGTGAAGGACAGACAGACAGCTGAGACAGTTTGAGACACGCATGGATGGAGGAGGAAAGAACACAGGAAGAACAGGCGCCTCGTGTTGGAAGACGCCCTTCGTGGGAGCTATTTCTGAGTGAGGCCCAAACGCTGCACTCTTGTGGAGAGTTATCAGACTTGCAAGTTTATTCAGCTTGAAAGGAATGCTTTGGTAGTCCCAGGGAAAGACTCCCCCAAATACACAGTGTATAGTGCTCGGCACACAGGCTCTGAACGGTGATTTTCCAACCAATGCTAAGAAGGAATACATTATTTTTGCTATTTGAAATGATTACTAAAGTTAGTGATATAACCATAATCTTTTATAAGAACTGTTATTTCCAGTGGCAGTGCTCGTAGTTATATACGCAGCCTGATTAGAAGCAGGTGGACGGTTGAGTGAGCTGGAATCAGTGTAAATACTGCACGTTCAACCCAGCACCTGGCCCCACTTTGATTTTTGTCTTCCACTCTCATGGTTGTACAAGTGCCCATGGCCATCTATAAATTAGAAAATGAAATCTAGAGAGAGGGCGGGAGGCCCAGCGGTTTCCTGTTTTTTCCTAGCAGGTTAGCTGGGTCTTGACTTGGTCAGTGCCCCGTGGGAGCTGTCACAGTCGCTTAGGACCTCGGGTCATGGTGCTGAACCTGTAATGAGTCACAGAGCAGTGCTGTCTCAGTACACAAACGGCTGCCCCGTGGTTCTCTTAAGCCAAAGCCAAGATGGTCAGCGTCCCCCGGGGTTCAGTCTCCGTGGCCAGCAAGGACTCTACTCCTTGCTACCACGCTGGGTAGACGAGGGTGCACAGGCTCAGTCCTGTGTAAAGCACTTCCCATTTGTCAGAAAATGTCATTCTAGAAACCCATGTGGCTGCAAGGCAGAGACATGCAGACATTGGCCTGAAGTTGCAGTCCTGCCTTGGCGAGAGCCAGCAGGGGGGAAGTGAAAAGCGAAGCTGATAGGGGACATGTGCCACACCGTGAGGGTGATGGTGACATTCTGCTGTGGGTTCTTCTGTCCCCTCTGCCTCGGGCAGCCTCCACCTCTGTCCTTCCGTTGCTGTCTGACCCCAGCTACTGTGCAGTGTCCCTGTGGGTTCTGGGCCCAGGACTTACTTCCTCCTCAGCTCCTGCCTGCGACCTCAGGACAGGTCCCTGGGAGCCTCGGCTTTGAGCCCTGCCTGCCTGGGTGGCATTAAGAAGTCTCGGTCCCAGGACACCTGGTCACCTGCTCCTGCAGGTCACCAGGAGATGCAGGGACGATTCTAGACTCCAATATCTTAAACCTCATGGTGAGTATCTGGATAAATTCAAAACAGGTACAACATGGACTGTTTCCAGATGAAGGTTTCTTAGTGAAGATGTGAAATGTAAAGATATGGTCACTCTGTGAACCTCAAACTAGAATCACAGGGCTCTGAGAAAGACAGATTTCTCAGTCTAGACTTTGTGGCCACGTTAATTAGGCTTGGCTTGGAACACTTCCTGGATTGTTACCCATTCTCTGGGTCTTAAGGAGGTAAAGTAGATCTGAGGAGGCCTTATTTATCACATGCCGTTAGATTACCCAGTGTGGCAGAACTTCCGTCCAGTCTGGGAGGAAGCCTTTGCAAGCCTTGGGACATTTTCAAATAGAATGTTTCTAAAAATATGCACACGATATACCCCAGGCTTTTTGAGAACTGTCAATGACTCCATCATACAACACTGTTCTGAATTTGAGCCCATTATGACACGTTTATCCCTGGGAAATACACAGATTTCCAGGTGTTAATTTTCTGCCTGATTTGCCCATGCCTTTCCTCATCACAGCTTCCATTCCTCATCCCTCACTCGTTCAAGTCCTCAAGGCAAGTGACTGTTGCTGTCTGCCCTCTGAGGCAGACGGGACATTGCATGAATGCCATCATTTCCAGAAGCTCATTTTCAGCATACCATCACCGACATTCAGATGAGAGGGCTGCTTATCTGCAAGGGCCATGTAGGGACCTGAGTGTCCCTACGTGCTGACTTTCCTCAGTACGAAACCTGGCACAGGACTTAGTGCAGCCATCTGCACTGTGTCGCGGATACAGCTGTAATTACAGAATGAAGCACGTGAATAAAGGTGGGCTTGGAAGATGCCCGTTTCACTCTGAGACGGACACTGTCCCCCTTCTCAGCCTCATGCTTGAAGCAGACCCCAGTGTTCCAAGGCAGGTGACATCTGCATCACCATTTCTATTTCAGCATCTATACCGTGATTCATAACCCTCGGACTACAGAAATGAACTACATTCCTTCATGAAAACTTGATTAAACAGACCCTGGTAGCAAGAAACTATATGGGAGAAGTCAGGAGCAGCAAGGGGATGGTGAGTTAAGGTGAATTTAAATCCATTAATGTTTATTATTTAAAACAAACAATACATACAAGGATACAAAATTTCAAAACAAGATAGAGTAACAATGGCTGCTACATCACATATTGTTATATTAAAAGTAGGTGATTAGATTACAACATAAAGGCATGAAAAAATGATAAAAAAATATAAGCACAAACCTGTCTTTTCAATGAACTAATAGAAATTAATAGCACTACTATCTCAACTGCCTTGCATATATAATTTTCCTTTATTCTTTCTTCTTTTCTCCTTTTCCCCATGCCAGTTTTTCTTTCCTCCTGGACAGTTTCTTCCTATTTCACAATATCTATTGTATATTTTTATCTTATTTACTCTTTCAGCTTCTCACACCAGGGAGACAATATGTTGATTACATTTGTAACTTTGATTTATTTCACTTATGAGTATGATCTCAAGTTGCATCCATTTACCTATAAAATCCTTGAGTTTACTATTGTTTATAGATGAGAAGTACCCCATTGTGTAAAAATACCACATCTTTTTTTGTCCATTCTGCAACTGACGGTCATTTGGGTTGTTTCCAAGATTTAGCTATTACAAACTGTGCTCCTATAAACACTGGTGAACATATATCACTGTGGTGTGATGCTTTTAATTGTTTCAGGAAGATACCCAAGAAGGGAAATAACTGGGTCTAATGGGACCTCCAATCCTAGCTTTATGAGGAATCTCAATACTGATTTCCACAGTGGTTGCACCAGTCTCCACTCTGAGCAACAATTGAGAAAGGTTGTTTTTTCCTCACAATCCCACCAGCATTTGTTATGGGCTAATTTCTTGAAATAAATACATTGATATTATCTGTGGTTTTTGTCACTTTGCTAATAGGACTCAGAAGGAAAGATTTACCCAAAAGCTACACACCAAACATCACATGCTTATGAATTGTTTCATGCAAAACATAATAAACGGCATATGCCAAATGCAGGTTATGTTTAAAAAATAGTGGCATCCGTTAGTAGAAGAAATAATCCATACATTTTATTTATTAAACTCTGTCTTACTATCAGAATTTGGGTAATGAATTTTAGATAATAAATGCAAAATGAAATCTACAAAATAAAACCTTCCAAACTATATGCAATTTTCTCCCTGCCCAACACGCTTGCTTTATTCCTCTTAGGTGGATCCCCACTCTGATACCTTATCTGTTTCTTGGCTTCTTGTTAAAGAAGTAGGGAAACATTTAAACAAAAATGAGATAAATTTCTTTACTTCCTCTGTGGATACGAATAGAAGCACCTCTAGCCTTGTTTTGGGGGTAACAGTTGATATCACCCTAGAGACTCATGTGGGTATAGGTGCAGCTACTTGGAGCTCCCTGCACTGTGAGGGTCTCTCTCCCCAACTTCAAACATCCCCTCTCTGCTACCTGCCTACCCTGAGGTGAGCAGCTGTCCTCCATCTGGGCCCCTGTATCACATTACCCACCATACAAGGACCAAAACTTCTAAAACTTGAGCCAAAATAAACTTCTCCTCCTTTAAGTTGAGGTGTGCTATTATGTTCCAATAACAAGGAAAGCCTTGCTGCATGAAAACAGGCCATGCTCCATTAGGAGGCCCCTAGGGTAGGTTATGGATCCAAGAGAACCTGGGCCCAGTCACTTTCCAGTGCCTTCTTTCTACCAGAATTAGGATGTACTCACTGCCAAGAGAAAGAGCTTTAATTACAGCATCCCAAACTGTCTAAGTGCACCGCAGTCCATTGCCAGGATGTGCCCAGGGTTTCATGCTGATAAAATAATTTCTGAAGCTGGATTACAAAAGCTTAGAATTGAACAATTTTATGGAAAATATAAAGCCTAAAGTGTTTTTTAAAAGCCAGAAATGGAATATGATACTTCATTTGCGGGATACAGACTGTGTGGAAGAACTTTTCAGTGATGTAAAAGTCAGAATTTATAAGCTAGATAGTCAGTCTTATATTTTCATGCTGTTTTTTCCGCATGCATAGGTTTTAAAACTGTAAGACTCCTTCAAATGCCTGATTAAAATCTCACAAAGTACTTTTAGAAAATATAACACACATATTAATTATCTACCATTTTCTGTAAAGAATGCTATGCTTTATATCTAAAGGTCCTGCAGAAGTCTCGTGTGTTTGAAGGTAGGTTCAGGTGGGAAGGGTCAGGTCACAGGCAGCATGCAGTGGAGAGCTGCAAGGTTTGAGTATGGATGTCTCCCCAAAGCCTTGTACAGTCATGGTGTGTGGGGGTGCTTTCAGAGGTGGATGAATCTAGAGTTTGTGATTTGCTGATGGTCTACTGCTGTGAGTGGGGGGTGTGAGAGCTACACCTGCCCTAGGGCAAGTAGCCTGCCCTATATACAATATAAGAGATAGAAGGTTGTTCTCCCATCCTCTCTTGTTGCTTTGGGCATTTTCCATCACCATAAACAGTTGCCCTTCTGCACAGCACCCTGTTTTAGAGCCAGTTGATTATGGACTATAACCTCTATAAACTATGAGCTAATTAGATCTTCCCTCTTTTAATGTGTGGATGCCAGGCATTTTATCTCAGCAATGAGAGGAAAGTAACTAAGATATAATTTGGTACCAGAAGTGGGGTCATTGCTATGACTGTACCTGACCATGTGGTTCAGGAGCCTTTGGGAATAGCTTGTGGGAAGAGTTTGGAAAAATGTGAAAAAGTATAGCTAGAATGTCTTAGGCTGTTCTGTATGGGAGATTCTGGTCAGAACTCAGAAGGCTGATAGAGATTCTGCCAGTAAATGCCACATTCAGGAGGTTTTTGCTGGGAAGGAGGACTGCATTGGTTGTTGGACGGGGCAGATAATGTGTGTTATGATGTGGCAGAAAGTTTGTCTGCATTTTGCTCATTTCCTGAGACTTTGCCTGACACTGACTTTAAGGGTGGGAGACTATTGAATCCTGTAGAAGAAATTTCATGCAGTTGAATGTTGAGGCAGTGGTATGGACACTGTTGAGGGCTTTTAGCTAGATTTATGTTGAGAATTAAGAGTAAAGCCCAAAAGAATGATTTGAAACATTGAAAGTTTGGATAGAAAGGCAGGTCTAGTAAAGCTATGGAATTTGAAGATAAAGCAGAGGAGATCTCAATTGCTGAGAAGGAAGAGGAGAATAAGAAGGATGGCCTGAAGGCATCACAAGAAGCAGCAGGACTTCACCCATTTCAACTTCAAAATTGCAAAAGTAAAAGACTTTGCTCTGAGAAGAGGACCCCAGAGCCCCATGTTCCAGAATGGCAGCAGCTGCACCACATTCCAGACTGGAGCAGCATAGAGAATTTGCTCCTTAGAATTAGATTCAGAGTGCACAGGGATCCAGGAACTTGGGCACTATTGCCAAGAGAAGGGAAGCCCGACTAGTGCTCAGCTGGTGACAGACCTTGGCATCATTCACATGGCGTTGATTTAAACACATGCAAAATGCAGGAGTTGTGAGGTTAGGGAGGGTTTCATCTAGATTTCAGAAGGTCTGGGACTTTCTGAAACAGGCAGGATGCCCCTGAGAGGGCAGTGAGCATGAAACCAAATGTGCAGTGGAGACCCCAGAAGTTTGGAGGAGCCAGGAACATGGATTGTGGGAGGAAAACTATGATGAGGGAGCAAAGCCAGCCCAAGAAAGGCCACAGGAGCTACAACCTCTAGAAGTGCCAAATAGTTGGAGCCATCCAAGCTCTTTGGAGTACACATCTTGCTACAGATTGCCTCAAATGCCAGACATGGAAATATAGGATTTAGTGTTAGCCTTGCTGGATTTTGGATTACTTTGGTCCCACTCCTTTGTATCCCTGTGTTTGTAACTTTTGGAATGGAAATACTTATCTGTGCCATTGAATGTTGAAAGTGTTTAACTTTCTTTTCATTTGTATAGGAATTTACAGCTGGAAGTATGCCTTAAATCTCAGAGGAGACTTTGGACTTGGACTTTTTAGCAATGTTGATACTGGATTTTGACAACCAGTAGAGATGGACTAAATGGCTTTTGCACAAAGCACTACATGAGTCTTTGTGGGAGCCAATGTTGGAATGTTATGGTTTGTATCTGCAAGTCCTCCCAACCCCTCACGTGGTCACATTGTTGGGGGTTTGGTTCTCAGAGCTGAATGAATCTGGAGTCTGTGATTGGCTCACGGTCTACTGCTGCAACTGAGGCTGTTAGTGTTACACCTGCCCTAGGGTCAGTGGTCTGTGCACAATTTACGGTATAGAAAGAGGCTTGCTCTCCTGTCATCTCTTGCTGTTTGCCGTGTTTCACTGAGATGAGCAGTTCCCCCTCTGCCACACTCCCCTGCCTCAGTACCAGCCAGTTATGGACGGAAATCTCTGCAAACCGTGAGCTAAATAAAGTTTCCCTCCTCTAACTTGTAGGTGTCAGTTAGTTTGTCTCAGCAGTGAGAGAAAAGTAACTAAGACAAGGCAGATTCTTGCACCTCCTTTATTCATCGTGCTGCCTGGTGACCAGGGGACGAGCAGCTGTCTTTCACCACCCTATTGCTTCCTTGAAGCCCCCAGTGTAGACTACACCTCCTGAAACCATAAGCCACAGTAAACTCACCCTCCTTTAAGTTGGGCATCAGGTAAAGGATTTTCTCCCAGAAACAGGGACATCACTAATAGTGTTCTGATAAGAATTGTCTAGCAAGTGACATTTACTACACTCCCCACTGCGTATCACACCAGTGTGGAATCACAAATTAGGCACCAAAGAAAGTCTCATCAAAGTAAATCAAGGCATTCTAAGTTGTAAATCAAAAATTCTTTTTTTCCGCTCTCTTGTCATTTATTAAGAACACCAAAGTGGGAGGATCTCTAACCTGACTCTGGCCACATTGAAAGTGGCCTGGTCAGACAGAGCAGTGGACACAGGAGGGAGGAGCTATAAAAGGGGACACATTTTGGATATACAAAGTGTGTGGTGATGGAGTGGATAAGGTCACTAGAGAGAAGACTGAAGATCACCCTGGCAAACTTATGCGTGAGCAGCTGGGTGCATAGTGACACATGGAGAGGCCAAACTAAAGGTTCCAGTCAAGAGTCCTTTCCATTTTTAAATTAACAGATAAAATCCTGTACACTTACTTGCACAATAAGACGGTCTGAACATCATTCAGATAGTGTGGATTGACTAATTGTAGCTAGAGGTTTATGTGTTACTTCATTTGTTACCATTTTTTTTTCATGAGAATGCTTTATATCTACTATTCAGCCAATTTTCAAGAATATAATGCATTTTTAATCATGGTCCCCATGTTGTGCCCCTAATCACTATCAGGAAAGTCAAAGGAATCCCTAATGAGATATTATCCTGCACATTTTAGGATGATTATTATCAAAAAGAAAAAAAATATTTTCTTCTGCTATTAGGATTTGTTCATAAGTCTTTGCCTACACTTATATCTTCTAGACTTTTACCTGTACTCTCTTCCAGGTGATTGTTTCTGTTTTATGTTTGGATCTTTGATCCCTTGTGATTTAATTTAGTCCATGGTGAGAGATAGGGGTCTATATTCAATCTTTGATATATAGAAAGCTAATTTTCCCACACCATTTACTAAAAAGACTGCCTTCCTTCCAGTGAAGGAGTTTGGCCCCTTTGTCAAGTGTAACATAGATGAATGTGCTTGAGTTGTTCCTGCATCTTCTGTTCAGTTCCACTGATCCTTGGATTTTTAAAAATTTTTTCCAGTGCCATGCTGTTTTTATCATCATTGATTTGTAATATAATTTCAAATTAAGGATTGTGATACTCACTACTTTGCCCCTGTTGCCAAGAATTGCTTTTGCTATTTGATGTCTCTCCTGGCTCCTAATGAGTTTTAGGATAGTTCTCTCCAGTTCTGAGAGGTGTGCTATTAATATTTTTATTGGGATGGGTTATTAGGTCTAGGAGTCTTTTGGTGGAGTGTTTGGGGTTTTCTATGTACAGTAGCATGTCATCAACAAACAATGACAAGTGAACTTCTCCCTTTCCTATCCTTGTTCCTTTTATTTCTTTTTCTTGTCTAATTTCTACAGTTAATGTTTCCAAAGCTATACTGAATAAGACCGGTATGGTGGGCATCCTTGCTTTGCTATTGATTTCAAAATCTTTCAGGAATTTGACCATTTAGTATGATGCTGGGTATTGGTTTGTCATGATGGCTTTTACCAGATTGAGATAAAGATCTTCTATTCTAATTCTCTTTATCATGAATAAGTGTTGGACTTTGTCAAATCTTTTTCCTGCATCTATTGAGATGATCATGTAGTTTTCACCCTTGGCTTTGTTTATATAATGTATTGTCACATTTTAGACATATATAATAGCCACATTCATCATAGGGAATTTGTACCTGTACATGACATATTTTAACTCAGCTTTTCCCCCCCATTCCTCTGCCCTCTCTTCAACTCATTCCCTTATTTATTTGGAAAAGCTTTGTTTCCATCTTTTAATTCTTTTCTTTTCCCTTCCTTCCTTTCCCCTATTTTCTCTGGTTCCCCTTCCCATTTCAACACTTTCTTCCAATTTCACAATGAGACCACAGTCTTATTTAAAATACATGGAACACACACATTTAAATGAAGCAGTGTCTCTCTTGTTTGAGAAACTCACAAGGTGAATCAGGAACATAGAGGAAGACTGGGAAGTAGGAGGAGCCTGTTCAAACAGGAAGGAGAACAAGGGAGAAGGAGGAGCAAAGAATGAAAGGGAAAGGTGACACAAAGCTCCTGCAAATGGGGAGGAGCAGCAGTGTCGAAGGGAGGGAGACAAATGGAGAATTAAGAAATATTATGCACAGGCACAGATTCGCCATGATGGATGTGGTCAATATGTATGACAAACATGTATTAATAAAATGTAAAATTAAAAACAGATAAGGGGAGCTGCTAAGGATGCACAGAGAATGAGAATTTTGCACATTGTTGGTGAAAATATGTTAGTTCAGCCAGTATAAAAAATGATATGGAATTTCTTTAAACAAAAATAGAAGTAACATATGACCCAGCAGTAACTCTACCAGTAAAACAAAGTCCGAATGTCAGAGAGACATCTGAGCTTCAGGGTCACTGTAGCAACTCTTCATAGCAGCCAAGTCAGACAACCAAAGCAAGTTCCCACTAACTGATGCACAGAAACCAAAATGTGCTGCAGTGGAATATTTTTCAGCCACAGTAAAGAGTGAATCCCATTACCTGAGACAACACAGATGGAGCTAGAGCCAGTAAGATTCAGGAAAGCAGAGGTGACTTGAATGCACTTACATGAAGAAGGTAGGGAGCTGGTTTTACGTAGGTTTAGCACAGGAACTGGTGAGCTTGTGCATGAGGTATGCTGTGGAGGTGTTAGTCAAAACACAAAGTTTCAGCTAGAAAAGAAGAAAAACTGCGGGAGATGTGCTGTGCAAGCATTTTATTTTGACAATTCAGAGCAATGTTAGTTGATGTGCCCTTTGTACCTCTCCAGATTTAACATCAAGCCAAGGTGTCAGGTGAGTGCTTGGAAGTAACAGCATGGAGGCTGGAGACACGCGGAAGCAGACACCGAAATCAGGGCGTCATCCAGTGCAGATGTGCCCACACCACAGGGCTTTCGAGGAGGAAAAATGGGAGGGAAGAGACAAGGGTCGAGGAGCAATGCTGGCCTCTTCCCTTCCTGGAGGCTGAGGAGCTGACGAAGGCCCACAGAAGCCCCCTCTCCAGCAGAGGGGCCCCAAGAGCAGCTTGTGTGGATGCTCCGTCCAGCGCAGGAGTAAGGAGCAGGCAGGGACGGGCAGTACGAGAGTGTGAAGTGGGTGAGGCAGAAACAGCCCAGTGGCCTTGGCCAGGTGGGGGACATGGTGACCAGACAGGAGAAGAATGAGTGGGGCTGTTGGGACAGGAGATGCTTTGGTGTGGATACTGGACCTAGAGCCAGGGCACTGGTGCAAGGATGATGCGGATTGGCTTGAGGCACGTGAGAGGCATGTGAGGGGTGTGTGAGAGGAGTCATGTGAGAGGCATGTGAGAGGCGTATGAGAGGCGTGTGAGAGGTGTGTGAGAGCCATGTGAGGGGTGTATGAG